>JADDON010000498.1:0-58040 GCA_017140175.1 Fusarium staphyleae | reverse complement strand
GGGAGAGGGGGGGTAAAAAATATGAGATCTACGTGAATAGACCTGGCCTTGTCATAATAGGCCGAATACTCGGAATCTGGTGTCTACCGACTGCATCGCGACTAGATGGTGGAAAAGGACCACAGCAGGAATAGACATACAATCTGTTTGTGATGAGTTTTACAAGAGCTCCAATGACTATTAAACATTACCCCGACATGAAAACACAACTTCAGCACGACATAACTTTCCAAAGATCAGTTCAATTCCATCAGCAACCCTTCTGCCTCTCGCTCTTTCTCAACGTCAGCTCCCACCTTCGACCACAATGATAGACACTCGAGAGACGAAGTAGAAGCATTCGCGATCGGGATCAAGTACCAATCGTGATCCAAGTTATGTTTGTTTTCCACGTCTGCTGCGTCTCACGGCCGTCTTGAAGCGGATACAATTCCCTGATTGAATACCTGGGCACTTGTAGACGAGGCGACGCGGATTCAGGCGCGTACTTTCTGTGACCCAGCCAGCCTGTTCTTGTGCCACCATCATCAAATAGAACCAGAGTTTCCAGCTTGATAAGTCGAACTTCACCTTCAGTCTCTTGATGATCCTCGCGTAGCGGAGCACTACATATACCCACAATGCCGAACTTAAGCCCCACGTCCGCACATTCTCATCTCGACCATTCCACCAAGCGTTATGCTATCCAGAATAGAAAAATCGTATGTGTTACTGCCTTCATCTCGAGAACTGAAAGCCCGGTGTTCTTTTTGTTCGCAGATGCTTTCAATATGGCGCTCGACTCCTGGCCTTGAGCTCTCGAAGACTGTATATCCGATACTGCTTCGATACGGGTGCCAGGACGTTAAGGACTGCCCCATATCTCCAAACGTGGAAAACGACGCCTCTGCCGTCAACAATGAATACCCGGAGTGTAAGTTCTCAGCTATTATGAGTCTCGGGGGTAGGAGAACTTGGTCGAAAGGCAGTTGAGGAGGCAGACTACATCCAGTTCAACTTGAGCTTTCGCTGGAAGCTTATTCAACATAAGCGGTGCAGTCGCTGGACTGGCTGCTCCTCAGTTCATGATTGAGCAGGCTGACTGAACTATTGGCACTGTGGCTTGTCTGGTAAGACGAAGTCAGAAACAAGTCGCCTCTTCAACTGCTGCAGCTCGGGCTCTATCCTAGTCGAGACATATTAGAATGCGCCTTGTGCAGCTTCTAAGTACTGTTTCAAAATGCGTGGTTTCTTATAGGTTGTCGTGATACATGCAGTGTCGTGCAGCAGACATGGATCCTCATCAACTGCGAGTCTCATATCAATTGTACGTGAGGGATGTTCCGTGTGCTATCGTGATTAGCTGCGTCTGACCACGATGGAATGTGCCGCTCGGACAGGGCTGGCTGAAAGGTGCTTCTGGTGGCTGACACTTGTGTGAGTCGAGAGGCAATGATGAGTTGGTCGTGCATTAGAGCACACTCTCACTCTATTACTTGAACTGATCCCCGCTGAATTCAATCTCCTCTCACTTTCCTTGTCTTGTAGAGTTGATGGTAAACGCAGCCAAGCAAGCATCAATGACATCGCCAACATCACTCGCCAAAGGGACTTATGCCCCCTCCGGCCCGGACGACATTCGAAGTCCCTGTCCGCTGATCAATTGCCTTGCAAATCATGGCTACCTCCCACGGGATGGGCGTAACGTGCGCCTCGAACAAGTCCTAGCAGGAATGGATGAAGTCGGTTTGTCAAAAGGCCTTGGCGCCGTCTTTGGCAATCCCATCTTCAACGAGCACGAGGCCCCAGAACTCCACCAGGATCATCTTGTCCCGAAACCATCCATGTTACAAAATGCCTGGGAAACTGTCACCAATCCTTGGTCTGTATTTGCACAGTTCGGCATGCGCAGACCCGGTCAACTGGACGGCGAGGGTAACAGAGTCTTGAACCTAGACCAGCTTGGTCTTCCCAACACCGTAGAACACGACATCTCTCTCACCCGCCGGGATCATCAGCAAGGGGATAATATCACCCTGCAGAAGGACCTTGTTGAGGATCTCCTAGCCAGCTCAAAAGACGGCAAGACAATCACGGCAAACGACCTCGTCGAGCTGCGCAAGAGGCGGATCGCGAGGCAAAAGGCCGATAACCCGGGTCTGAATTATGCACCTTCCCAGCATGACCTTGCTTGCGCAGAGATTGCACTTGTGCTTAACGTCATTGGGGATGGAGAGACAATTCCATGCAACTACGCCGAGGCCTTCTTCAAGGAGGAGAGGCTGCCTCTGGAGGAGGGATGGACGGGAAAGAGGTGGTGGAGGTTTGGCATATTTGCATTGATTAGCAGTAAGGACAATATCAAAAAGCTCATAGGTACTGATTATTAGCTGTAATGCTGGATATGGAGTCATGCTGTTTCACTCATGGCCGCCTTCATTCCACCACTCGAGATTGGCCAACTGACCTGCAACTGACCTGCCCCTTGTCTCTGCTTGAACCTGGTTAATGATACATCCTGGCTCGATTACTTGGATGAGGTACTACTCATTTAAGCTGTAATACATCCTGTCGCCGTCTGATGGCTGCCAACTAACTGTTAGAGGGTATAAGTTACGGACTTGGCCGACGGAAACCTGCAGTTACACCAAAGCGTGGCTCCTTCCGATCCGGGGAAACAGTGCTGCTAGATGCAGTCGGCCATGAAGGCAACTGCATGGGTTGACGCCTTCCTGCAGCTGTCCTCATGTGGAGATGAGCTTTGGTTTTCAGCAGCTCTACCTAAGTAGTTCTCCCTTCTCCCTTCTCACACCCTCATCGATCTGCTCTCCTCTGAGTCAACCCTCTACAACCATAGGCTATTTACAACACGAGGCTGTTATCCAATCCAACGCTATAATCATCTTGGACGGGACCTACAGAGACAAGGATCCATCAGCCTGCGCCTTGGCAGAACCATGATATCAACAGGTCAAGCACTTGGGTCTATTCTTGGCATCGACCGACGCAAACAACCTTTCTCCCTGACTATGATGCGCTCACAAGATTGAATCACAGCTGCATTCGCGCAGCCCCCCGTCTCGATGCCGCTCCGCGACTCGGAGAATAACCGAATTCGTTTGCCAATACTGCGGACCAAGTACTGCCAACCTGTAAATCGAAGCGGCCCAGGCCGCCCTTCCGTATCATTTTACGCTATCAAGGCTGCCAATGGCTCTTGGCATCCTCTGCTCTGCCATCTGGTTGCACTTGTGCTACCATCACGCCAGCGTGTGGCGGCTAAAGGTGCAGAATCTCTCGATATCAGGAATGAGAGCTGCGCCGGCGACCTATCCCAGCAACTACAGTGACACACCTTGGCTCATTCATACTCGCCCACCTCTTTCTTGAGAGGTAAAAGGCAGGCCAGTGTGGTAAAGATGACTCTGTCTTACTTACACGATGGAATAGGTGAATGATGGTTTGAACTGGCCTGACGGTCATGGTTCTGGGTTGGAGATATGGAAAGCCAACGCTTCAGACCCCGAGAACTTTATCTTCGTCATGTCTAACTCGTAGACTAACGTTAGATACCACAACTGCCAACAACGTGGTTGGCGTCGAAATCAGCTTCACTTTCAACACTGTACTCCTAATCGGGGCTCAACACCCAAGTTGGATACCTCCCGGAGAGCCACAGCTGCGCCCGTTTAGCCCTCGGGCGCCTACATAACCCGGACCCTAGTCCCGTCTGGCACCAGGCTTGCGAACGGAGAGTGTCTATCATGACGGATATGGTGTTGTGATATTCCACGGAGCCGTGCATGGCCTCCCGACAAGCCGCGTTACGAAGCAGACTGAGAGTTGCAGTGTTCTTGGTACGACCTAGTAGTTCCTCGAAGTTATATCTAACCACCGTCTGCTCTCTGCACTCTGAGTAAAATCCTCATTCTTCAACTTCCAAAGGATTACCCAGACCAAACACATTCCCTGCACAGACTATCAACAACTCCATCACCATGAATCATTCAGTTACCTCTTCCTCTTCCTCTTCCTCTTCCGACTCTACCATATCTCCCACTTCTGCTCCATCTTCCACTCCCCAAGCCAACCAAGACCCAATTCGAATGCAAGTCTTCCACATCGAAGCCCCCCGCGACTACCACAAGCTCTTCGTATTGGCTGGCCCCCAACCGGCCCTGGGATTCTACTTCCAAGTCATGCACACCAACAGCCTACAGCCGCGCCTGGAGTTGCGCGGCACAGATGTCGTCAACTCCCTCGAGCACCTCGCTGCCGTCCATGATAGCAAGTTTGTCGGCACCGTTGCCGCCAGCGACTACAATCGCCTCCGCAAGATGATTGCCAGCGTAGGTCCGCCATTGGCTCCCGCCCACTCTGATCCTCCAGGCGAGGCTCTCTATCTTGCTGAGCAATGGGTCCTCAACGTCATCGAGAGGCTTCTCCAGAACGGCATTCTTGAGGCACCGCCACCACAGCCCGCTGCCGCTTCAGGCGGTCATCAGCTGCCCAGACACCATCATACGGCTCATTGTATTCACCAGCGGCTTCACTCCCATCACCCATATCGACGGCGCGGCCGGCAGCAACCCTCTAACCCCATTGTCAACCCATCGGGATCCGTCCAACAGCGCTGAGTGTTCAGGCTGGGCGTTTTTGCGCAGGTATGGAGTCGGTGGTAGCACACATTGGCTTGCAGCAGTTCTAGTAAGAGGCGGAGTCATGTTTCTGAGGGTGAGAAAAGGGACATGTAGAATGATGAACGGTGTTTCCCACTGTTGTATTTCGAAACGACTTTTTGCAATGATAATGATATCGAAATCAAGGCCAAGTTTCATTACACAGGACGCCACATTAAAACATTTCCAGTACTCCATCTCTCCAGAGAAGATCAAGCTCAAGACCATAAAAACATGCAAAATGCCAGTAAGAAAGTTCCACGGATCCACGAATATAAAATCCGGGCAACAAAGACCACCTCGAGAACCAGATCATCCATCCACCACCATCACAAATACACAGCCCATCCATCCTTCGACATCAACACGTATGCACACTCCAGTGTCCACAGGCAGAGGGATGTTCCTCGGGGCATGCTCGCATCCAGTCAATTGCTGCACAAATAATCCGTACATTGGTCCAGATCGGCTGGTAGATGTTTCAAGAATAATTGGTCCGGTTGGATTGTAGGGAATTCGGACAGCTAATCATTCCTCAAATGCCGGTGCTTGCACATGATCGAACCGGTCACAGTTGTGAATAGTCCCCAGGTCTAGTAAGTAGTCCAAAGTAACAAGCCGGTTGGCATGCAGACGACATCCCGGAAGTTTGAATGACCCTTTTCGGGTTGGGTTCCCGAAGAACCCAGAAAGCAACCATGACAACAGACGTCAAACAGAAGCAAGTCGACAGATCCAGTGGCAAATAGGGATAAAACTCCGGTTTGATGATTTCATGAGTCACCTTGTTTGCTTTACCTCAGCTCCTTGCAATGGCTTGCTGATTATTCATGGTTGTGTTTCCTCAAAACTTCTCAGCGCGGACGCAGCTGAGAGCTAGTGCCGTCTGTGACGCACGGAAACCAGCCTCGGACGAGACCAAGCTATACAATGCAACAAATGTCCAAAGCAGTAATGCTCACTTGTGGCAAAAGATGTGTCCTATTGGGAAAATGTCCGATCCTGGAAAAGGAGTTTGAATACCAGGCTGGTGACCAGGTTTGTTAAGGATCCGGGTAAACGAGCCAGTATAAGAGTCCATGCCAAGTAGTTGGGAATGATGCAACTAGCTGCACGAGTCAAATCTGCTCAGTCAGTGCTCTGCAATCGAAACAAAGAGATCGAGACAGTCCATGGTGAGTCCATCAATGGAAGGAAATAAGAGGTGAATCAGGAGGATGTAAAAGGTCCTTTGAAAGGGTTGGCTAGTATATACAATCTCTTGTTCGAACTTACCTTGCTGTCCGGATGCCGGCCTCTGCCAATTTATTATTTCAAAAACACCGCGTCTCAACGATGGGTCACATCGAAGAATCCGGGGAGCCAAGACATTGGGAGGGTCAAGGGGAGCAAGAAACCAGCCAGATCCGGGAAGTGACGGAAAAACAAAATACTCCCCCTGGAGGCGGGTCCGGACAGCAAGGCCATGATAGCGAAACACCACCACAAATCCGCCTTGGAGGGATGGCCCTCCCTCCTTTTCCCTCCCGGCGCCGTATCCAAGTTTAAAACGTATGCAGCATATCTCATCCATGTGGGAAACAACGAAGTGTAGTCGAGTAGAGTCGTCATCCAGGGCAGGCCTATTCATAATGCAACGTCGTGAAAAAGAAAATATAAAAAATACTCCAGGGGTATGCGTCTCAAAGGTCCAGTTCGTGGCTCCAAGGTATCATCGATAGCAATAGCAGTTGGTATATCCAGGGTATTATCGAATCCATGGGGTCCAGGCTTGTAGATGACGGAAGTCTCCAAAAAGAGGATGGCATGGGGCCACCTGTCCAGCGGGCAAATCCTGTTTGAGATGCAAACTTGCAACTCGGCGGTAGCAACCAGCCAGAGAAAGAAAATCTGGAACCTCTGAGGGGGATCATATCCGGGAGAAATAGAAAAGAGGACGAAAGCGTGGGTCCAAGGGAAAAGCCGAACTCCATTTGACCCGGTCATTATGCAGAAATCATCACACACTCGCGAAGGAGGTTGGAGCGCCTCGCCGAGCTCAGGAAAAGGGGAGGGATCCGGGCTCGGTCATCCAGTGGCACCTTTTACCGGCGGCTGGAGCGGTGGTGTCGGTCGGAAGCATGCCTCTCGCTATCCCGTTCACTACGTCGGGCGCTGGAACCACTGGTACTTGTTTGAGTATTTGTTGGAGTCGCGGAAGCGCGAGTACGGGGGGTTTCATCATACTGTGGTGCCTGGGCATATGCTTGTGTCGATTGGCCTGCTAGAGATGGTGGAAGGTCAGCACAGTGTTCTCTCACAGCGTCCGATGGGTATGCCTCTGCTATACGCACCGCGACCGTAAAAGGGGTCCTGGGGCTGCATTGCCGCGTACGACGCAGCAGCCGCAGGAGGAACCTGACCTGAGTATTGGTAAGGAGAAGCAGAGGCGGGGTAGCCGGCCTGCGTAGGAGCCGCAGTTGCGTAGGCAGCCTGCTGGGCGGAAGCAGCTGAGGTGGCCATCTGGTTAGCATACGGGTCACCGGCGTATCCCCTCTGGTTACGATTCGCCCCAATGGCCATGTAAGGATCCTGAGCGGCCTGGTAGGCCTGGTTTAACACGGAGCCGGTCGAGGGAGTAGAGCTAAATCTAGCATCCGCCGGAGGAGGAGACTGCTGGGTCTGAGGATAGCCGCCATACGCACCACTACTTGTGGAGCCATAGGCCTGCGTGTATGAGCCGGCGGCGCCAGTATAACCGGGAGCGCCCGTTCCTGGATACCTAGGATTGTCATAGGCAGCATCACGAGCGTAGGGGTCTGTCTGGTAAGGACCCTCGGTCGGGCCGTGATGTTGACGCGACTGATGCGTCTCGGAGTAGCGGTATTGGACTACAGGTGAGTTAGATGAGTGTCTCGGCGGAACGCCAGCGGCATTTCTCGAGGCGATGATACCTCCGGAGGTGTTGCGCGAAGTCTGCGCACGCCTTTCACTATCCCATCGTGCTGAGTCTGCCTTTAGGTCTTCGATCATGGCCTAAGAGGGGTTAATTGAGGGGGAAAATGGCATGGTTGGGTGTAGTATGTGGGGGACTTACTGTTGTTAGGTTTCTGTAGGCGGTGATGTAGTAGCCTTGGACTACCTGGCCGGTTTGAGGGTTCTATCGTGGAGTGAGCCATTTGATTCCATCATGAACTTGTCCAAGGTGGGGCTGGGCGAGCATACCTCGTAGTGACCGGGACGGACGAGGGCATCATTGCCCAAGTAGCGGCAGACGTCGGCGGAGATGACTTCACGGTCGATGCCATCACGAGGGACAAAGTATTCGTTTTGGCGACCGGTGCTGGCGCCCGTGGGAGGAGGGTTTCGGGATGATCTCGACATTGTGCTGATGTGAGGAGAGGCGGGGACAGAGGGACCAGAGGCGACAGTCGAGAGAGTTGTTGAGTGGAATGACGAGGAAGGCGAAGGAGGAGAAGCGATGGAAATGGGGAAAACGGGGGAAGAGGAAGAAGAAGCAGAGATGGAGACAGAGAGAGAGGAGAGGGAGGAGGCGGGAAGAGGTTGACGAGGAGGTTGAGGTGGAGGAACAAGAAAAGAAGGCGAATGGCGGCGATAGGCGGTGGGCGGTAGTGGTGGGTCCAGCGCTGGCAGACGCTGACGAGGAGGGCCTCTTCCAGTGGCAGAGTGACTTGCAGGAGCCAACAGACGCCGACTGTGGGACAGGTTTTGCTGACGGCGAGATGTCGTTGGCTGGCGACGTCGTTTGTGTGGTGGTCTCTGTGGAGTTGGTGCAGGACGAGGAGATGTTTCTAATGGTGGCGACCGAGTGGGAGGAGAGAGTTGACTGTGATATCTCGAGTCTTGATGATAATGGCTCGATGTTATTGCTCCGGGTATCGCTGCTGCTGCTGCTGCTGCTTCACCCACAAAATCCTTCTGCTGGTGAAAACTATTCTCGAGAGACGGAAACAAGAGGTTGGGGTCTTGTGTCGCTGATAATGGTGACCCATCCTGTTCAAGGACAAACCCTTTCGCGAGCCCAACCATCTGCTCGCCTCGTGCGCGGATGCCCTGATCCTGGCCCCAATCCAGGCCCTGATCCCTCCAGTGGCGACCGCTTGTGATGGGCCGTTGGACTGGTCCCGGCCCACTAGAGCCGGATCCGGTTGGCGCGGCCAGTAGGCCTCTGTCTCTGCCTTGTTGGGCTCTGGCGGTGTCTTGAGCTTGGGCATCAGGGGAGGCTGGGCTGTTCGTCAAAGACGACAGCTTCTGCCGTTTCCTTCTGGCTGGCGAGTCACCGCCGCCTTCTGCTGAGTGAGCAATGATGCCGGTGGCGGACAGAAATGTCCTCTGGTACCTTGCACCGTATGGTGTGACAGATGCAACTACAAGTCCTCTTTTCTCATTGGAAAAAGTGCTCGTCCTCCAGGCTGCAGAGAGTTTTGGCGTCAATTGTATCAAGTACTAACCAAGTGTCAAAAGTTTCGGTAGACGACCACGGGGACCCAATCCGTCGTTTATTAGAGATTGAGCCCGTCTGGCAACCGTTAACAGATCACCACCTTGCCCGTGCTGCCGCTTCTGCTGTGAACTCTCACGGATCGACGTAGCTGGCGCGGCAAACAACGTCGCGGCGAACAAGGCTATCCCTTGTTTCGACGATGCCCAACGTCCTCTTTCCCTGATGCCGGCGATACGCCGTCCTTTTCCCAAGTTACGATCGCCGTTGGGTGGGATGACAACGGCTTGTACGGAGCACAAACCTTGGATACGCGACATGAAACTCCTTCTCACCGGAGTAGCTGAAGGGTCGGTGGTGGTGATATCTTGTTGATGAGGCTAACGATGACGTCTTTCTATACTCAACCGAGGCACCGTATGTCGACTATGGGGACAATGCTGAGTGGTCCACAAGAAAACTATCTCTCTATCTCGTACGGTGTGAGGCACGAAAAGCGGAATAATGAGAGTGGTCTGGGATGTAACACTTCAGGAACCATCATAGTCTTCTGACAACCACCTCGCAACGCCGCTTTATATCTCGTCCGAGGTATCCGAGACTCCAAACATGCACAGATTCCACGCCGAATAACATCTCTAGGCGACACGTAGGCTGATGGTTCGCCAGAGTCTCCATCAAAGCTGACGCCCACCCCGTCCATGTCTCCGTGGCATCGCGTCTTTTGCATGCCCAACTGTCTTGGAGCATGTTGGGCATCTTTGCTCCTCCGGCTCCTTATTTCTCCATGCCATGTCCCAGTCGTTGTCGCCGGGCGTCGGTCCAAACTTTGACGTCCACACATGATGGGCAACGTGTTTCCACAACGCCATGGTGGTCAGGTGTCGCGATATGCCAGCATTACCTCAGCTACATACATGAGGTAGAGAACTGGCCTTGAGTGGTTGTCAGTCTGTCTTGGCCAGGCTGCACTTTCAAGGTTGTGTTGGGTATCAATGCCTTGCACCAATTGAAGCCCGACCAAGCGCTGCACGCTGTCTGGAACCGTCCGTCCGGTGCCCAAGTCGCAATCGTCCAATCATGTCTGCTCTTCCAGGAAAAGTGAACACAGTCGAGGAACACCTTGGCAGCCATCCCACGCAATCACGCTCCCAGTGTCGCAACTGACCGACTGACTTCGCTTCCGGTTCGTCCGCTGTCCTTGACTATCAAGTGTCTGTTCCAGAGCCAGTTGCAGCTCGCGACCGCGTTGTCCTCTGCTCTTGATACGCGCTCGGCTACCCGCATTGCCTTATCGGCCTGTCATGCCGTCTCACCCGTTTTGACATGAGCTGTGTTACCACACAATCGCAAATCCCCCGGCCTGTAACATCATCTTCTCCTTCGGCGAGTTTCAGACCTCCCGTTAAGGATGCGTTGTCGCACAGCTGACGCTGAGGTAATTCGTAGTTCAAAGCTTTTGTGAAACGATGCTGTATCCCTGGGTCGCGCAGAGCTGCGCGTGCGGCATGATATAGTGCACGTTTGACGATACCACCACGATGTTCGTGATGTGCTTGGCTTGCTCTTCGCTTGCCAGAATTCCTTTCTCTGGCATGATGGCTCTGTCCAAGCCATGGCTGTATGATCATTGCGTGCCGGCAATCAAAACCTGGCCGAGGATGCTGAGATCTCAGGACGGCAAGTCCGGTTCTGTAGTTCGAGATGGGTCGATGCTTTCCCTTACTCGGCGTGTGCTGTGACCATTCTCAAAGCCCTCACCCAAACCTCAGCCGACTCTGACCTTGCTCCAATTTCCCTCCACGGCCACGTTTCGATGAAGCGCCCCGCATCTGTTGTGTCGAGCTACGCAGAGCAGACGGCCGTTCGACGGATGCAGGCTGAACGCGTTCCGCCTCTTGGAGATCCATGGCCATGTGCCAGTCCCCGTGGCTCTGCAGCGCGTCTGGGTCCTCAAACGTATCATTGCAGCGAGAGCACACAAGTAGCCCCGTAGGATGAACATGGTTTGCCTGAGCATCTGCAAAGTCGCTCGTACTCACAGATTTCGCATCTGATTGATTGATCTCATGAATGGGATTATCGGTTTCGCCGCCATGGTAGTCATGGCCAGGGGTAACATTGTCGGTCTTTGGTGGTTGCTTAGAAGCAGCCGGTTCGGAGGATGGGCTCCCGTCGCCGGATGGTCTTTTTGCAAAGAACTTCTGGATACCGCCATCATCGACGCGGCGTTTCTTTGCTGTGTGTTCAACTCCTGTAGATCCTGGACGGCTCTCGGGCGTCGACGACCGAAGAGCTTCTGCCTCCTCCCCTTTCACGAGAAAGGCGCCAATGCCCATGTTGCCCTTGACACCGTCCTCGAGCCCACCTACGCTGAGACTGAGATTTGCACAAGGCCAGACCCTCCCCTCATTGATGATCTGTCCAAGGAGATCCTTAGCCAAGTCAAAGAGGCCTTCTTCATCCAACGTCTTGCCTTGAGAGATAGGGATCTGCCGCGATCGCATTTGGCCTTCGTGCCGATGTTGTAGATTCATCGTCCGGGGCCGTCGCTTGTTCTCCAGAACACCCTCCTCAACGAGCCGCGCGAAGATGTCAGCCACAAAGATTCGCAGCCAACGTACAGCTTGTTCCTGAGAGCTGATAGTAGGACGAAATGACTTGGCTGACAGCATCGACTTGATTTGGGTACGTGAGTTAACTTCACTGGTGTCGATGCCACGTATAGTGTTGTAGACCCAGAGACCAGTGTCATGTCCCAGTTTCGATCTCATACTCGTCAATGGCACCTCCATCAAGTCAACGACATCCTCCGTATTGAAGGTAGAGACGATCTGTTCGCCTAGTTTTCCACCTAGGTTCCGCAACTTCGTGATCTTAAAGCCAGCCATGAAGGACAAGACCGCTCGATTACGTACAACGGTCTGCTTGTTAGGCTTCTTGAAAGCAGATCCCAGCTTACAGAGGAGCTTGTTGCTGGCTATCCCCCCAGAGCATGTATAGCCTAGCTTTTGGCGTACTTCGGCCCTTACTTCGCGGACAATCTCCGAGCCGATGAGAATTACCACATCATCCCAGTCTGGGTCGATTGTCTCTTCCTCCTCCTCAAGGTCAACCAGAGCGTCGGTTTGCCAATCGAGAGCGACAATTGATGGAAGGGGTAGTTTCTCAGTGGGATCGTCGTACGGTGGTGGGTTCGACAGTTCCGGGAAACGCTGCAGAAGGATTGAATGAACCTGGCTCGAGAGGTCTAGAAAAACTTCATCGATGCCTGCTTTCTCCACCTTTTGCAGATTTGAGGGCAGAGCCTCCTTGATTGTTGCTAAGATTCTTCTTGACTGCAGACGATACGGGTCAAGGGACACCTTATCGATAGTTATGTTGGCAGCAGCATCATCCCTATATGCCCACTTGTCATCACCTTCTCTCCATGTGGCCACATGCTGCGCAATTAGTTCAGGGCAGAGCTTCTTTGCTTCATCCACATTACAGTGGCGGCCAATTCCTGATTCGCGGGCAGGATAGTTAACGGCGATGAGTCCCTGCCTGTGGAAGACGTCAGTACGTTCTCAAGATATCATGATCGTATTCGTAAGACAGAGGAATGAGGAACATGCCGGAACCAGTCAGTCGAAAAAGGAGGGGGGAGAGTCTGAATGCTCTGCCTTGAACGGACAAGTATTGTGGGACAGTCCAGAGACTGGTTTTGGGAGCTTGAGAGTAACGGCACGGCCAGGCCAGGCCAGGCCAGGCCAGGTTCAGGATTCAAGATGACCGGTAAAGAAAATAACATCAACCGACGGGTCCTTTGGCAACTTTGCTAACCAATAAAAATAAAGCAAGTCCAACTAGATCGTCGTAATGAAAGAGTAGGCGGGGGGCTAAAGATTTCAACCGAAACTTGAGTTGTTAAGGACGAGACGGCACTCGACGAAGAAGCGGGGGCGAGAACTGCGCCGAGACGCAAGGAGAGCAAGGGTCAACAGATGACTTGAGAAGTAACCGCTCAGAAGTAACACAGGCCAGTATTGTAAGCAACCGACTGTGACCGGCAAGTATCGTCTCAAGTGAAGATGGAGTCGAGTCTGGGAACGGACCAATGAGGCTATCTGCATTCATGGCGAAACTGGAACACACGACACTTGTGACGATATGAGGGGAATTTGACCAAGCACGATCCACTCAACACAGGCCTCAGTTTGCAACAAAGAAGAGAGAAGATGCCTGTCTGTGGAGGCAACTTGATGAAAACTGGCCATCCTCAGCTGCGATGGGTAGCACAACACAAGCCGTTGATGAAACCTCTCAAGGACTCCAATCAGCGTGCAAGGAAATCGGAGAGCGGGCTCAAGTCTCAGGCGAAGAGAAAGTCCAAGAGAAGATAGGAGTGAACAAGAAGCAACATAGAAGGTGAAAGGGCAAGGTAGAGGCTGCATGCAACCCCATCTCAAAATGGGCAAGCAAATATGAGACAGAGGAGACTTACCATTGCTGAACGGCAAGTGGCATGTCCTCGGGAAGACCGAGTCGAACCATCTCACACTGAGCATAGAAGGCATCGAGATCGATGTGAGCAATGACGCGCAAGGGGTTCGAGGTATTGGACGAGGCCAGCTGCGAGAGCTGGCGGTACGTGAACTGCGAGCGCCGCCATCCGGCCTCGTTCAGCGGTGACGAAGCCCCCGAGGGGCGGTGAAGCGGGGAAGAAGGCATCTCACGGGCGGTGACGGAGATGGCGAGCGATGGATCAGCATCATGCGCTTTGCGGCACGGCGTTTTGTGTGAAGTTGATCGGATCCTCTCTCGTCTCTAGGGGTCTGACTGGGGCTGCGGTGCTGGCTCGCCTCTCATGCACGCAGGACCGTCACGAGTATCACAGTCTCAGGTCAGCTGGGCTCGTAATTCCCTCAATACGAGCGGGCGTCGTCGGGTGAGTCTGCGAATGGCGTATCCGCGTTGGTCGAAATGGCATGAAGTTGGATATGGTGGAGGTTTGATGAGACTTAGATGTTGCGACTAGGAAACCATGCGGGTCGTGATTGGCTGCGGGGTGGTGTGTCTGGCCCCACCACACCTGCATACAGAAGACTCCACCGACGCGATGTTAATTTTTCCCCGAGTCTGAAAAGTAGATTTTGGTTCCCGAGTATAAAGAGGCACAGTCCAATATGACCTTGACAGGGTTTCTGAAGGCCTTCGGCCGAAGAAACGATCTCGCAGATGCTCATGGTTGCTATTGCGGGGCTTGATACCCGACCACTTCCTCTCTGCCCGGCTTAAACCTGACATTGATCAAGCCTCCTCATCAGACTTATTATTATTGCTAACCTACGTTCATCAATACCTCCCTTCAGCAAGGAGCCAACCCCAGCTTCACACTTACACTTTTGTGACTCGGCCAACATCGTTATACCTCTCTCACCATTATATATACAATCTTTAATCCCCCCTCTCTCTCTCTCGCTCGCTCCATTCTGTTTCCGAATTGGCACTACATCTTGTTGGATGACCGCTCAGGACCCGAAAAGTCGTCTCTGACGGCAGAAACAAGGACGGGCCGGCTTAACCACACACACAAACCTGATCTTGTGAATTTGATACCTATACAAGCTGCCTTGAAACCCTTCAAATTGCGGCCGCCGCGTCTTTTATCAATAGTACACTTCACTCAGTAGCCTTTTCCCCGTCGCACTAGTCATTTCTGTGTAGTTCTCCGATTTGCCGTGTTCTCAAGTGCTTGTCAAGGTCTGCTTTTGCTCTACCTCTAACTCTGCCCTACAGTGTCGAATGAACCTACGTTCACGTCTATTACCTTCCATTGACCCCCCTAACTTATAAACTCTCTTCGTCACCAATCCAGACACATACGACCACATCTGCCAGAAAACTCGGGATCCCGTCTGATCTCCCATCGATAACCTGGCAAGAGTTGGATTAGTAGCTAGGTCGGTGACGACTAGCGAATCCCCAATGTTGTATGTATTTTTGTAGCATACCTTCCTTTTAATCTTTTGGTTCATTCATGCTTTACCTTGGAACTTGGTTCTTCAGAACTGAAAACAGGCGACACTACTGTGACAATGGCCACTTCCTACCGACACTACGACTGTGTCACATCATGACCAGTTGGCAAAAAGCAATCACTAAGACAAGCCAAAGCTGAGCCCCAACAGTTTCGCTGCACATTTCTAATTACCTGTATATATTAAGTATATCCCGAACCCGCTAAAAAATCCATGTATGTTCACCCCTTCGCCTTCGTATACTATAAGCGCCAAGCGCTCCTCCAGGGTATCTCTTTGGCGTCTAACGCCTCAACTCCTCTGCACTTTGCATCTCGATACCGTCGTTAGTGGACGTCCTGTCCTCAGTGATCCCGTACCGTCTCTTTAGCTCCTCAACGAGAGGACCAAACTCGTAGTCGCTCTCCATGCTGTCGTGGTTGCAGCAGGGAGAATGTCGTATCGGGAGCAGCCATTCAAAGATCGAGTTGCCCATGACAGACTTGAAGTTCCTCCAGGGGCCGACGTCCCAGGGGTTCTCGCCGGGCTCAGTGGTGAGGATGGCGAACTTGTGCTGGGCCTGTTGGTCCCTTTCTGACGCATGATGCGAAGACTCCGGTGCAGCACCAGGACCGTTAACCTGGCCCACTCCGTGAACTTGAGCCATCTCAGGTCCAGTTGATCCCCATGTAGATGTAGTGAGTGGGTAAGTGATTGTTTGGTACCGCTCCGTCGGCTGAGTGCTCTGTGGCACGCGGACGGCCAGTCGGAAGATCTGTTGCTTCCGAAACATGTCAATGTTGGTGATGTTTGTGAAGACAAAGCGAAATGCCGTAAGGGCCATAATCAGACTGAAGAAGCCAAGAAAACATGAGAGAGCGAGAGCTACAACGAGGCGGACATCTGTCGGTTGCCCATCCTGCCGCTGCAGCCGAAACGAATAGGCAGTCGTGGCGATGCATGTCGCGCAAAAGCACGCGCACCAGTATGTGAATTGGACAAAGAAATTGAAAGCTGCTGATATGTTAGCAGATGCATCCAAGTCTGCATTTCTGGGTACTCACATGTCTCTGACACCATGCCGCCAACCCAAGGGCACAGGTGGTCCATCTTTCGGACACAACGCTCAAGCTCACTCGAGTGATGAGCCCGATCAGGCTTCCAGGCTCTGCACTCGGAGCACCACTTCGGACGACCATCGAGTTCGCAAACAAAGACATCTTTGCTGTAAAAGGCCTCGAGGCCTGGGCTATCGGGGTTCTGGTCGGGAGGGACCCAGGCCAGGGCTTCAATGTCTCCTCCTCGCTTCTGTGCCTCCTTGCGCTCCTTCTCAAGTGCTGCCCGTTCGGCCGACAAGGGGACAAAGCCCGTATTAAATTGTATGGTCAAGAAACATCGTAGGTAGGATGCGACGGTTAGGGTGAAAATGATAAAGTAGAGAACCAGTAAAACGATTGCGACAGCTGTCTTTTTCTTTTGTCTGAGGAGGTAGTCGACTACAATTTGTCAGCCATACGACATAGAAGCAGGGAAATTATTGGCTACTTACCACAGAGATGCGCGACAACGGCGTACGTCGCGTAGACAAGAGCCGCGAGGATGACGAGGGGCATCAGGCGAACCGTCCACCGGGTTTCGGCGCGGTTGCTGGTTGCCGGGGAGGGCATCGCGACATCGTGGCCGTCCTCGGAAGAGTAGAGCGAAGAGGCGGAATACGGTGTCGAGGCCGAGGTCGAGGCTGAGGTTGAGGGTGATGTTGAATTCGAGTGTGTCGATCTTGGTCGGGTAATGATCTCATTTGGTGTCGCATCGAGTCGTTCCGGTTGCTCCACACGGAGATCACTCACACTGTGTAATTCTATCGCTTCAGACATCTTGAATCGTCCTACTCCGTACTTTCTCTAAGATTTTGATAAAAGCGGCTTAAGTTGATATGATGCTAAGAACAGATGATGATTATAGATCAGAAAATATTCAACAGAAGACGGGGACGAGATGTCCTTTTATCCCCTGATTCTCTACCACGAATCCACGATGCAGTTGTCAACCTTCGTCGTGTTGGAGATAGATGCTGAGTGCACAGGGGAATCAAGCATTCGTAAACTATCCATAAATTAAATTCGAGTGTACATAGTTGCGGCTTGATTAGTTTGACTATACATATATTTCCTTTAGCCGGTAGATGGTGTTTTCTGATATACCTGTTTATAGTGTGCCACTTCGAAGAGCGACACTGTACGAGCTCGGAAGTGTCTTGGTCTCGCAGCCGGATGTCTTCAACCAACATCATAACCAACAGCAAAGTGAAATATCACTTGGTGATAGCTTGGCCGTAATACGTGCTGTGCAGTTAGATTGACTGTCATATCTTGGTACAGGTGACAATTTTCAAGGTTTCATCTTTTTGGAAAAGCTGTCACAGCTCATTTCCAACATCATTTCAAATACCATCAATAACTTCTACGCAGACTCAAGTCGCCCAGGGAATGATTCCATCAGGTTCCAACAAAGCTTAGCTTGCTTGAGACACAGCCTTCGGATATGCCGGAGTCCTAGACCTCTACTTATGCCTTTAGCAGAGAAAGATAAATTGTCTACCCATACAACACGTGCATTGCCTCCCTTCCGCGTCAGCAACGGCAAATAGCAGGCCAAAGTCCGAGCTGAACGAAGAATGTAGGAATCTGACTCTGAGCACAAGAGTGCATGTTGAAGGTTTATATTCTATTCGAGTTTTGCTACGGCCTTTTGTTCGATCTGCTTTGCTTCGAACTCACGATAACCGAGACCGACATCCGTTTCATGGACGAGCAGGGGCCGAATTTCGAGGAGCCATCCCTGGCCATGGAGTCACACCACGTTCGAACCTGCTCAGTTAGCCAGTAAACTGTAGCCAAGTCATTTGCATGCATGCTTGACCACTAACTATGTGTTAGGCTTCGTAATTCCACGCACGGGGCGCGAGAGCCTCTCGTAGGAAGCTACGATTTGTCTCTGGGATTAAGCCAGGCATAAGCCGCACATTTAAGCATCGATCACGGTACTACTTGTCTTCACGCTCTATGTGGTTCGCGTGAGTCTCTCATCTGCACCTTTTGTGACTCGAGCACGGCTTATCGCCTTCAAATCTTTCTATTATGTTGGACCGCAATACCACAAGGTCTTTACCCTCTTATCTTGACCCATCAGAGGGGCTCTTGAGCCGCATCTGATACAATAATATTGTCTTTTGGATTGGCCCATTCAAAGTGCTATAGTCCTTGGGCGCACAAATCGTTACAGTTATATTGCACTTCTGCGTCAGCCTGGCACCATACCATGAGGCTCTGTTGGTAACGTTAAGCTACTTTGATCGTGGCTCTTATAAGGCATTTACTAGTCTAGCATATAAGTCAACAACGACCTGCTCTCTCTTTACCTTTTTTTCTTCGACGAGCTTGTTCGGATTTACTGTTGCAGTATGTTGATAGATTGGAGCCCTTGTTGACTTTCATGAACCTCACACCATACCTTCTCTTCTAGGCCATGTCAGCGCACCACAAGACACGGCAATTCTTCATCGCCTCTCTTACAGTAAGAGTAGAAGCTACTAAGGCTTCATTCCCATAAAATTCTTTATTACGGTAAACTAATTCTTGTTAGATAAAGCCATGCGTCCTCCCCATCGAGCCCGTCGAATCCCGGCGGAAACACTCGAGTATTTCAACAGCATAACAATGCTGGCATACATGACCCCAATCGCCAAACAGACTGTACCACATAAACTCCTTTTGTGTCAGGTCCTTAACATCCTCTGGAAGTCTGGTATGCCTGCGTCTATGTTGTAGACTGTACGAGAGACGGGATACCAGCATTCTTCGGTACATGCCAAATATAGGACGGCCCCCACGCCAAACTTGCAGTAAGTACCTGCATTCTTTTTGTTTCACTCTCCTCCTTGCATATATATCCTTATATGACAAAGAATGCTAACACGGGTTACTGTTCTATCGTTCCATGAGCTTACTGGGGTTCCGAGATGCAACCTACTGGCATTTCCCCTCCCCAAGATCATTGGGGCGTATGCACTTTCATCTGCATTTTGTGCGTCCACACAGCATGACTACTACCCATCATTGCAGAGCCGCATCTTTTGAGTTATTTGTTAATGATTTCTGAGTTCTCCGCCCCGTTTGGCAGGCCGACTTTCGGGCCTCCGTGTTGAGATAGCTCTTGAGCTTCCCTCCGAGACCAGCTCCGACCCCGCCCCGGTTCCCGAGCCTTGCCCTTCAACAGGCACTTTTGGAGCTTGAACAAGTCCACAGTGACTCCAGTTTCACACCGGCTGTCGTTTACACATGCTTCGGTTGAAACTGGCCCGAAAGAACAACCAAAATCCCCGGTCCCGTTGTTGTAATGTGAAACGATGCTGCTGGGTGGCGGAGGTAGGCGAAAAGGCAACTACTTTCAGAATCTTTGCTGGATGCACCCCTTTACCCATAACCTCTCTCTCCACTCCACGATGTCGAGGCGAGCGAACAGAGCACGAAGTATTGTGTTCCTTGGACTGCGCCAGCTTAAGGCTAACACCGGGCTCTCTGGTCATGTTTCCGTTAACTACTTCTGTTGCAGAATTACACTCCGCTGTCCGCCCTGTCCGAAGCTGCCTACCTTGATCCTTCGTAACCCCAGAGCAAATACTTATGAGGAGGCGGAGGGAGGTATGCGAGGCATTTCCGATATGGAGCTCGTGCGATGATGTTCGCTTAGACACAACAACGACGACCACCACGATGCCTCCCTCCAACCATTGGCTTTGGCTTGCGAAAGCACTTGCCAGAGTATATCTCCGCAAGGCCCGACGCATACCATGACACAGGCCAACCAAAGGCTCGGAGAGGGCTGAAATAGTATGGGCTTTTCTATGAGGCGCGTCATTGTCCGTGGAGTTTGCTTCAAAGCCATTACAACGCCTGCCACGGTGTCAGTCACACGATGGCCCTGACAACCTGGATGATTGGACTTCAACTTTCTTTCGGGATACCAGTGCGTACCATCTTACCATGGCTATGCTTCGAAAAGCGAGGAAAGCGTTTGTAATTGCCATCAGCACTGGCCTCCAGTCCACCGACGTGCGAGAGGCCGCTCAGGTATGTCGTTCTGGTACGCCTTACTGTCATTCTTGATCACTATATACTAGTTTAGGTTCCATCTGAATGCTATATAACATGGGAGGAAGTTTGATTCAAAAAATTATCTCAGTCCATCTCCAGCATTCAAGCGCGGGTATATTGGTCTTACCACTCAATACTTTTAACTCGACCGCTATCTCTAGCGATCACTTCTTACTGTTGCTTAGAACTTCTTTGTCTTTGCCCAATCTTTTCCATCATGCCTTCTTTCTATCTATGGCAGTGCTGCAACTGCCACGCCGAGAACAGCTCAGTGTGTTCTGGGGTATGCCAAAGTTGCGGCCACTATAATACGGGCTGCTGTACGGTATACCCACCAGGCCCCGTCAAGGGCTAAATGTCAAGGGGACTCGGGGACAATCCGACGAGCTTCACCTTATCGAAAGCCAGCGCTCTGCAGCCTCAAGATCATCTAGCTAGAGTGCTGCTTGGTGGACCGAAACAAGGGGGAAATGCGAAAACAGACAAGTAGTAGAGCCATCGGGACTCGTGTTTTCTTATTCCCAAACATGGCTTTTGCCGACATCTTCATTGTTCTCGGAGCCTTTCTGGCCTCGTGAGAACGCCTCCGACCCCCAATACATCAACAAAGACACACCTGCATCGTTGTCTCTGGCGGAAAAACAGGGACTTTGCGATTTGATGCAGGATTTATGGTGTACGATGCTCTCGACCATGACGGATTAGACAAGGGGGGCACAGCAGTCCGTCCTATATGGCTCACGCCCAAAAGCTTTCAAGAAATGCTGTCCTTTCACTCCTTGTTTTACTTGGCAATGCCGGTTTTCTTTCTCTTTTGTCCAACGGCACTTTGTTTCTTCATACTCTTGTTAACTCTGCTTCACTTCACTAGACGGAAAGGGATGGAAAATGGGGCTGGTCTCTCTCCCGACCTTCTTATAACCACTTCACCAGTTTGTCTTTGATAGATGTTCTTTTCCCCGTCATTCTTTTACATTTGTCCTTTTCTTTTTTGTCCGTCGATCACATTCTTGTCTCCTGTTGCCGTTGCACACATCTCTTTTGTCCGATGAACTGTCCTGCTTTTCCCCTACAACTAGAATGATGCCTACAATGCAAGACTCTTCAGAAAATGCTCGCGTCTCTTTTCCAACGTGCTCTCGTGAGATATCATCCAGACGTACTTGGGATACCGGCTCGGGGGCGCAGATACCCTGAATGTGCTACGGTACACAGAAATAGGGCGTTGCGCCTGGTTAGAGTGAGGTTCGCTAACTTGTGTAAGCTCCCGCCCCAACGGAGAGGTTGGATCCCTCAAAACCAACATCGTAGGACTGGATACGCTACTTTCATCCTTCTCCTCATGTCCTCTTTGATATCCTTACTTTCACAGTAGGGTGTTACAAAGATCAGAGTAGCCAGCCAATCCGTGTAAGTGCCCTCAGCCACAACGGTTCAGCCTCAATTGTGTACCTACGGTAGCCTCAAGTCACAAATGAGACATGGTTACAGGTACAGCCCCAAATACTATCCAATCAAGCCGAAATTGTATCTCAAGGGCCTTACATTCCAGTTTCAGTGTCACTTTGCGCAATATGTGGATAAGTCAATCACATCGTTCTAGGGGGATAGCGTAGGGTACTGTGAGGGGAGATGGCTATTACACTAGAAATACATTGTATAATTTCATGCCAGGTAGTTGTACCGCCTTGAGAAGCCTATTGGTAAATTCCGTCCAGTATCTTGCCTAGTTAGTGTCTGTTCTACTTGAATTGATAGTAAGCGGGCGGAGTTTAGATCAGCCCGGGGCCTGAACACGTTTGCTGGGTGGTGCCTACATAGACCAGCTGCTGTGTAGTTGTTGACAAGAAGTCAATACTCTGATCGATTCATAATTTTACCTATCGGCAATCCCATCTGGGCCTGGTTCGTCTAGCTCGTCCTCGACCGCGTCATCAGTTTCTTTGGGACCACTGACGACGTGTCTGGGCAGAGGCATCTCTTCCAGAACACCAGCGCTGCGTTTGGCGGTCGCGGCGTGCCATGGACGGGCAAAGTGGGTATAAACTCGCTCGGGGGGCAGGCAGACAGACTCTTTCTTGTTAATTACAAGTGCGACTGTACTCCAAATGCAAAGGTTATGCACATGCTTCGGAAGAAGGCATTGAACAAGGTCTGGGATCATACGCAGCAAATCCTTGGGCCGTATCTGTAGACTGGGATTCAACTTATACAATACGTATCTTACGCTTCAAAGGAAATGCTCTGCTCGAGGAGCCCGTCCGGTTTTGCAAACACCTTGAGCTGGTATAGCCCATGCATCTTCCAGTGCAAGTGCTTGTCTGAGTCGTGGGGCGTAGAAATCTTGATCGTGACGTCGCGAGATGGGGAGTCAAACCAAGGGGTAGCCACACCCTCCACCGAGAGGCGCAGCAAGTGCCGTATTCTGCGCCACATGGTTGCTCCACCTTATCTAACGTCAATGATACAGCTTAACGTCAAATTTGGCAATCGTCAACATCTTCCAATTCACAACACACTTCAATTCACGGCAGGGCAAACATCAAGGCTTTGTAAAAGGTATTTCCAATCCTAGGCCTGCAAACAAACGGCGTAGCGAAACAGGCGCAGTAGTGTTGTCCAAGTTGCCTGAGACCCTTGCAGTAGTCGTTGCCTTACCGGTGACACTTACATGCCTCATCTTTCACCGACTTTGGCATGATAACCAAGTTGCGGACTGGCTGCCTGTCAAAACGGAACAAATCCAGTCAGTCAAATCGAGGCGGTTCGCAAACTACACGCAGGGTCCAATATTTCATCATCCCTGACCCCTGGAAATGGTTGCCATCCTTGCATCACTGACAAGGCACGCGAATAGTAGCATACAGCGGCTTACAAAGTACAAAAGTAAACAAGAGATAAAAACTAGGTAAACAAGCAGAGATACATTTGCCCTCGACATCCAGCCAGCCAATCCCTTGTACTGTACAATGCCACCCCCTTTCCCTGTACGCCTCAGCGCCCGCAACCAGCCAAAACAGCGACAAAACCACAAGAGCAGGTCCATATTTCCTAAACCTCACCATCCCTAAAACCAATCCAGAGTCCACCAACAGCATCCCTCGTTTATTTGCACACGGAGGATTCCCAATGCCAACCTCATCACACCCTCTGCTGTGCATTCACTCGTCCGGCTGCACCACCCGGATCTCGGCTTTGCGTTCGCGATTCACTATCGCCTGCAGCTCAGACGGGGCAGTCGACATCGTGGACTTGCGCGCAGTGGCGCTTTGGACAGATGTCTTGGTGCCAGATCCATGAGTGGTTAACGACTCCTTTGTGGGGGTCACCCTCGCCGCTGTCTTATTGAGCGTGACACTGGATGCACTCGCTGATACACGCCTCTTAGGCGTGCGCGCCGAGTATGTCTGAATTACTCGCTTCGTAGTTGTCTTCTTGAGAATGGCGCTGGTCGATACTCGTCGCTTCGCGGGTGACTTGGTTCCCAATGCCGCCTTCCTTGCCGTCGTCGCCATTGTTGACATGCCCTTCTTAAGAACACTCGCTGCGCCCTTCGCGACCTTGGAGCTAGCGATGGACATAGCTTGCGTCACTCCCTTCGTCGGCTGCACCTTGCGTTTCTTCGCCTTGCTTCCATCCTTGGCGGTGTCGTCTCCAATCAGCTCCTTGAGCTTGCGCTTCCCGGCCTTGACGGCACCCTTGACAACGTTCTTAAGATCCGTCTTGGGCGGCTTGACTTCTCGGGGCTTTGGACCCAATACACCTCGGCAGTTAGGCTCACCACAGAGACACTTTTGAACGTTCTTTGCCGAGAAAGGGTCGAAGTTATAGTCATAGGTTAGTTCATCTCCTGTCATGATGGGTCTGTCGCCCGCAAACAGGGCCATTCGCGGCTGTCCGGAAACGATCCACTTGATCATTCTGCAGTTAGGATTGCAGCTGTGATTCACGAACCGCGCGATGCTCCCTGTCGTGGCGTCGATGATCATGTTCTGGTCGAAACTCATGAGATAGTAACACTTTGTATAGTCAGCGAAATCGTCCACTCAGAGTCATGAACCCCAAAGTTAACCAACCTCATTGTCCTTATAGACCTCCGTCATGCGACGCTCGCACTCGTCTTCGGTAATAATTTCACCAGCATATTCCATGATGATTTGATTAGGTCTGAAGCATCGGTTGCTCCGTACGCCGTATCCACGGTCAGAAGTTTTTATTACTTCAACACCAACGCGGTACTTGCCGCCCTTATTTCGCCGCGCCGTGAGATTAGCAAAAGCGCGGTTTGAACAATATTGTTTTCCAACATTGCAATTCTGCTCGTCGCACTCGTACAACATAATGCGATTCTGACAACTCTCACCACAGCCATCCTCAGGCTTGCAGACACACTTGGACATGTCGTGAAAGTGCGGCGACTTGCGCCAGTAGTCCTTAGATTCGCCAATAAATCGGTCTAGAGTGGGTCAGTATTGAAGACATTGGTAGCAGAGCAAGTTCCTACTTTTGGTCATCTTCTTCCATTCGTCAGGCTTAGGCTGACCTGGAGGAAGCGGGTTGCAGATGTGATAAGGTAGCTTAAAGTCGCGACCAGTAATGAGCGTGCGCAGGCCGTTAAACATTGGCAGAGGCATCGTCTTGTTAACGCGACCATTGGGAATGAGCTCGGGGAGCTGAGCCAAGTTCTTCTTTTCCGTCACGGTCAAGCCCTTAGAAATGTCGATCGGGGCATCCTGGCCGGCATAAAGACCCTTGTCAAGATATTTTTTCACACGGCGCTTCCTGGGGTTGATGACGGGCTCGGGCTCGGGCTCTTCGGGCTCCTCCTCAGCTTCTTCGGGCTCCTCCTCGTCCTCCTCCGGCTCCGGTGCGTCGGGATCGATCCATTTTCCGTTTGACCAGACGGTGTAGACCACGGGTTTGTCGTCAATGTGAGCAAACTCTTTGGTATCTTGCAAACGCCTGAGCTCGCGCGACATGGCAGTGGGGGGCTTTTCCGCGGATTTGCGACTGCCCTTGCCCACCTTGGACGTTTTCTGGGTTAGGGTGGTCGCGATAGGGGTGACAACGCCTGTGAGACGCGAGGAAGAGCGTCGCGCGGGTGAAGAAGCGTCGAGGGCCTTTTGGCGGCGGGTGCGTGGGGAGTCGGAATTGTTGGATGATTGGTGTGCTTTCAGCGCGTCCATACCATGGCGCACGGGTTCGGGAGTCGCACCCTGAGCAGGGCTTGAAGTGAATTGGTCATCATGGTCCAAATTAGGGCCTGATATAGTTCTTCGTCGTCTCCTGTCTGCAACAATATCACCATTGGCGCGTCGTTTTCCGTGGCCGGCAGTGCCGCTCAATTGCACGAGATTGTATACCGGAGCGCTCAAACGGCTGCGGCGAGAGCGGACCTGCGGAGGTGGCGGATCAGCAGCGCTGACGGTCTGAACAGGCTCGTTCGAAACCGTGGTGAGCGCGGTATCGATAGGCGCGACATCGATGGGAATGGGTTCGAGGAGAACATGAACGACATCGCGTTTAGGAGATTCGGAGTGAAGGCTAGCTTCGTCGGCAACGGTAGTAGGAGGCGTTGATGTCGTTGACGCGACATTCGAAGAGGAGTCGTCCGTGGCGCCAACCTCGAAGTTGCCCTCAGCGGACAGAACGAGGGCCATGGCGGCAGGGGAAGTCCTCGTTTAGAGGCGAGGAAGATAACGCGAAATGGTCAGAAGATAGAGACCATCCGATGCGTCCCAAAAAGAACAAAGAAAGAAACAAAAGCCAGCAAGCAGAAGCTGCGAGAAGTCAGATTGTCAGAGAGAAGATGTTGCGTTGGTTGAGTTTAGCAGTGCAACAGGCGAAAGGCAACGTTAGAACGTAGCGTGCAAGCGAGAAGCAAACGCGGCGCGCCAAAGCTGAGGGTGAGAGATGGGAAGGAGTGGAGGGTGTGGGCATGAGTGAGAGTGGGCGGTTCTTTCCCCCCGCGCGCCGGTCCAAGCTGGGGAGCCCAGGTACAGGTACGTATAGCTAGAGACGACAACACCCGAAAAAGGAGGATAAAGTGGTCAAATTCGGCAAAAGCCAAACGGGATACGCAGATTTGAAGAGAACAACTCGGTAGCAGAAGATTCGCTCGAGTGTAGTAGTGATTCACACTCGTCTTTGATAACGAGGGAACTCTGAAAAGGAGGCAAGGGGAGAACAATAGTCGCGTTGAGTTGCAAAGAGTCGCGTCGTGATGTAGTAAAAGTGGGATGAGAGATTGAAGAGGCGGAAAATACGGGAGGGGAAAAAGGATAGGATAGTCGAAAAGAGACAATAGTGGAGAAAGGGAACAAGTCTCGTGAGTGTAATACACACGCAGGAGCACGTACAAACAAACCTAAGTTTCTTAGGGTACCGTACTTTGATAGTTGTTAACAAGAGAGTGTTTTGGGCGCGTCAAGGAGGATGGGATGACGGATCCCCGGCTTATCGCGCGCTCGGGGAAGCGAAGGAAGGGGAAAGGATGGAGAAAAAGGAAATGGCTGGGCTATTTTGCTAAAGAGGGTAAACACAGAGTGTCGAGGCCTTGGGTAGGCCTACAGACCGACCACTCCGTCGTGTACAGTCAACTAGCCACGGGCAACACTCGATCGCTACGAAGCACCTGCAGGTCTTTGGGCTAATTATCCAGAGGCTCTGGCTCTACTCTGTCCGTTAATTTCATGTTTATCGTCTTGTGTCTCGTATATCTCTCGAGTTACGGTTTTATCGTGGGCCATCCTCAACATCTCGTCGGATCGCTTTGCCACTCCGAGCATTGACGACCGCTGACTCAGATATCGCGAATCTGAACATGAGATGCATCTTGGAGCATTGTGCAGAATACCAATTTCTAATCCTCATGTTTCTTCGCGACGAATTGTCGAGTTACTGTATAGGCATGAGGCCAGCCTGTCTCGGAAACAGACTCCCATTTGGAGTATCCTCCTGGGTGTCGACAGACTCGGACTGCGCGTCTCGTTGCCACTCCACCACTCGATTCAAGCATTCGAGCGTCAGTGATACTTTCTGAATAATCAAGAAACGTTTAGAGATGAATATTATTTATTGCTACCATCGCCTTCGGCGTGACGTTGTAGAGTTCAGGGGGCAAGACGCGAGTTACAGCCATATTGTTGACCGATCTCCGAAGCCAAGCACCTTTAGCTATGAGAACTAAACCATCGATGATCAACGATTCACTTTCGAGCATTTGTTTTAGTGTTGTTCAATCAATTGCGCAAAAATTCACTAATGGAGCCGTTGGTTCGGCCCCTCGCATCCATCTCGCCCTTGGGCTCATATCATCATGTTGGTCACTCATAAGCACGAAGTGAGGAGTGCCTCCAAACCAGCACAGAGCAAGTAGGATTACATCCTAGGCACTTGTATTAGTGCAAAACATAATAAAAAAATATCTCTCGTGTAATACTTCGAAGTTCTACATACAGAATATCTTGTTGGCTGAATGACCCCATCTCCCAAGGTTGGTCTCGGAACAGGTCACGGGCTCTACTGTTCGCTTGGTTACATCAGTACCGCACAAATATCGCCTACAATTTGACCCTTTGCTGATTCTCTGCTGAATAGTCACTGCATTTCATAATCTAACAAAAATACTCAGATGGAGAGGTACCTGAACCTGGACCTGAGCATCCCCCTCACGTCATCCCATGTCGCCAGGAAGCTGAGGTCGCGATCACAATACACCATTGCAGAAACACACACGGCTAAATCATCTGGCAATCTTTATTCGAGGTGTGCTTGGGAATTAAAGCGTTTCTGAAGCGGAGATCTGCACGCCCTTTTTAAAAGGCGCGCTCGCGAGAACTAAAGGGGTATTGTTTATGGCAGCGAAATCACAACGTTGTAGTCTTATCCTCCACTCTGGTTCAGTCTTCTCGACCAGCAAGATTAGCGCGATACCTGGCCCAGTGTTTTGGCCCAACTCAATTAAGCAGTTGTCTCTTTCTTCTCAGTCTCGCCAGGCTCGGCAGCGCGGGTAGCATCCTTGGGCGCGGTCTCGGCTGTTTCCTCCGCAGGCTTCACCGTCAATTGCTCGAGTGATTCCTCGAGAGGCTTCTCGGTGGGTTTCTCAGTAGCCTTTTCGACGGCTTGGTCAGCTGTCTCCGCCTTGGCCGCTTCAACAGGAGTGGGAACAGGAGCAGCTTCGGTGGTAGGAACAGTCTCAGTAGTAGGAGCAGTCTCAATAGCAGGAGCAGGCTCGGTGGCAGGAGTAGTCTCGCCGGCGGCGGGAGACTTGGAAGGAGCCTCTCCAGCATCAGCCAGCGAGACGGTTAGACCCTCCTTGACACTGGGTCCCTGACCACCGTACTCCTTGGGCAGCGTAGAAACAACGTCCTTGAGTTCAGTAGCCAGGGTAGTGCCCGAGGTCATGGGGTGGAACTTCCGCAGAGTGGCGGGGGCGAGGAAGAGCTTCATGGCGCCAAACATCCAGCCCATGATGGCAGGCACGTTGACGAAGTACTTGTGGGCGAGCAGCTCAGGGTACGCCATGGAAAAGACCGCGATAGTCTCCTTACTGGCGGCCTTGACGGCCGGGTCCATGCGGAAGAAGCTGACGCTGAGGTAGTCGTGGACCTGAATCATCTGGTAGGGGTCCTCGCCGCCCTCGGGGATGGGCTCGGTGACCTGGTCAAGCTTGAGCTTCTGGACGCTGAGCTCCATGATGGCAGCTCGCCACTTGATGAATCTTGGGGCCGAGTCAGTGAGGTTCACGATAATAAGGTCTGGGTGAGAGCTTACTCCTCAACGTTACCAAAAGTGGCCTTGTTATCCTTGACGGCGCCATAGATGTTCCATGTGATGATGGTATCCTTGCCGCTCTCACCCTTGTGAATTGTGACGAAACCCAGGTCGTTGAACTTCTTCTTATCGAAGGTCTGCTTCACGAGCGAGGCTGGGTCCATCTTCTTGCGCCATTCAAGGGCCGAGGTGAGTTGCTTCTCAGCGGCCACGGGGTCATCACTGTTGGCGCGCAGGAACTTTTGAAGAACGACCTTGGTGGGGACATGGTCGATGTTTGAGAGCTGGACTCCCCACATCTCCTTGTGAATCGTCTTATTGAAGATGTCTGGCAGACGGCTGTTGAGCTTAGTGAGGGGAGTCTCCGGAGCAGGCCTCTCTTCAGGCTGGGCGTCGGCAGGCTTTTCGACAGGCTTTTGCGCAGTCCCAGCAGGATCTTCAGCGGAAGTCTCCGCGGGCTTCTCAACAGGAGCGTCAGCTGAGACGGCCACTGCGGGAGCAGCTGTAGTCTCGGCGGGGGAAGCAACAGCAGTCTTATCCTGTTCAGCAGCCATGGTGACGGTGATGAAGAAAATCTACAAAGGGAGAAGTTACGCGTGGTATAGAACCGATCACGGCGATGACAGAGAAACGTCTGTTGCTGGTGTTGAGACTTGGGGCAGAAGAATCCTGTTCCTTATGAACTCGTTCCTAGAGTCTCGGTTCTTGTACTCCGTAGAGACCACGGAAACAGAAGACAAAAGGGTCGGGTATAAAGAGGAAAAGACAAACACGGGAGGTCGACTTTTGTTTGTTGAAGAAAACCGAGCCTGGGCCGAAGCAAGGGAGGGTTTCTCCTGGGAACGGATTTCCCGTTTCCCAGGTCCCGTCGGGTCGCTAGGGACGGGAAGTGGAGACGATACACCGTTAATTGCGAGCGTCTTGAGCTGTAATTGGCTCAGGCTTCGAGTTATACACGTGGAGCCACGGGATTTAGGGGTCATTCCAGGGCATTAAGGGGGAGTTTCAGGGCGAGTGTCAGTGCATTAGCGTGCCTATTAGTGCATTGAAGTGCCGTTATCAATCCAGGGTTGCCTTATGCACACCCTGCGTGAACGCATTGGATCGAGTGCTCGAGGTCACGTATCAGATATCGAAATGCAGTCGAGGATCAACAGATGGCTCAAAAGTAATCATTGAATCAATGGATGTAAGCAAACCTTCTAGACTTTTCGCAGAAACAAAGTGCAGACGTTGGACGATGTCTGGAAGAACACGAATTACACACTCAAGGAATCACAAGCATCACATCACAGGCATCACCCTCGTTCACCAAATTACCAAAAACTTTTTTTTGTTTTTATATATAGCCAGTTGTGATATCCCCTTTGCCAAAATGTAATCCGTCCTTATATATAAGGACTCTCGTGGCAGCCATGGACCTCGCCCCCGAATTAGAGTCTTCGAATTAATACGCCGCAAGTTCTTCTTCCTCCCGCAAAGTTGGTCGTCTAGCCTTGGCCCCGAGTAGTGAGTCGACAAAAAGCTGAGTCTCAGTTTACTGGTGAAGTTGGTACCCGCGAGCGCCGAAGTCTCTGTGTGTAATCGGGGGTCTGCCGAGTGTCTCTGCCTTGATAAGGTCCAATGGAAATGAGAAAGTGCCGAGTCGAAATGCAAAGAGAAAATGAGTTCAACTTGAAAGTGGCGGAACCAGTCGCAGTAGGAAATGAAAAGGCCTTGTCGAAATGCCAATTAGAAGGCCGAATAAAGATGCGGAACCAGGGGGGAAGAATGAAATAGCCAGTGGATAGATGTAACGAGATGAAGGCGAGAACCGAGGTGAAATGCAGAAATTGAGACGCAAAACAGCCCGTGGAGCTGGCGTTTATAGCCGTGAGATATATGTGAACTTTTGTGTAGTTCATCGAGGGACATGTCCGAAGGCAGCTCAGGCGGTTTTGAGGGCACGAGCAAGAATTCGCTCGACAGCCGAGAACTCAGCGTGGGCGCACTGTCCAAGAGTCATGGTATCGAAATGAGGACCTTGGCTGTAGTTGACTTCGTCAAAGAAGTATCCCCAGTAATCATCAGTGTCTTTGAGGGTCTCTTGGATCGCGGTGCGCTCCGAGATGGGACGGACCAGGATGTCGCGAGTAGTCTGCTCACGAATGATGCGAATGTACCACTATGATGGAGTTAGCATGCCAATCAGTTATCCTGATATGTTGAGGTTATCAACTCACATCGATGACATCAAGAGGAGCACCGGGCTTAGGCGTGATAGTGTACTGGTGAACCCAAGCGTGAGGCTTCAAAGGCTGACCGTGGCTTCGCTGTTCAGCCTCGGACATATGAACCATGTAGGCGATGTTGTCCTTCATGATCGTGGTAAAACCCTTGCATTCCATGACTGTCTTGACCACACGTCTGAAGAGCTGCGAGTTCAGGTTGACGGGATCGTCACCCTGAGCAACCGACTTGGAGAGCAGACGAAGAAGCTTGACAGTGGCCTTGTACATGGCACCGCGCTGAGCGATGGTGATGTTGTTAGTCGAAAACCAAGGGAACTTTCGCAGAGTGCTGATGAGGCATTCATATGGACGCTGGGGACACTCCTTGGAGAAGGGAGACTGCGGGACATTAGCGAGTGACCTTGAAGAATGATAGTGATAGACCTACTCGGTGAGGGACCTCGACATGCTTGACGAGCATCACCATCTCCTCGCAAGAGATGAAACCCTTGAAGTTAACCCAAGGCTCGCGGGGGTTGTAGGGGTAGATTTGGGGAGTGGCCCCGTCCCAGAAGACACCACGAGCAAGGGGGAACAGTTCCTTCATGAGGGCGGCCTGGCTGGACAGCTCAACCTCAATGGTGCGGTCGCCGAGGCGGCTGACACGGCCGGCTTGGGCAAACTGGTGATGACGCTCAGCGCAGCGCATAGCATCCTCCATCGTTGCAAACTCAACAAAGGCGTCCATAGTCTTGGAGGTGGCGCGGTCCATGATAATATGGATAGGCTCGGCAGTATCGTTGAGCATTCTACTATTACGGCCAATAAAGGCAATAATCTCAGAACGTTTGGCAGAGAATGGAATCTAGAAGAGTCAGTATGATGAAGACACTGGATAGAGACAAGAGACTCACGTTCTTAAGACGAACAACTCCAGCCGTCGAAGCCTTGACCGAGGCAGGCCCATCGACGAAAGGAAAGAATTCAAGGTTCATGGCCGTCTCCAAAGCGGGATAGCCAGACATTGTACAAGTCAGCTCAATGAGCTTGCTGGACTTGTTGTGAATGTTATGAGGAGCAGCGATGAGCATCGCCTGCTGAACAGCAGGAGAAGGCAACATGGGGAAAGGGATCAGCGCATTGGAGTCAGAAGGGCTGCCAAAGGGGTCCTGGGTCGAGTTCTGGGGGGCAGCTTGGGCAACACTCAAATTGAACTGAGGAGGAGGACGGGTCTCTACAGGCTGCCCAGATGTGCGAGGTGCGTAGTTGCGCGGCTCGGTCAAGTACCCGTTGTGGCCAGAGGCAGAGCTGGAGAATGAGCCAGCCATGCGACGACCCTCCAAATGCTGGGGAGTCGCTCCGGGGCTCATAAGCGACAAGCCAGAGGTGTAAGAGTGGCTCTGAGTGAGTCCAGCCGTGTAGGATTGGCTCTGAGGAATCCGAGCAACGGGAGCAACAGGGCCAGAATGAGTGTGATGATGATCACTAACCTGAGTAACGGAGTTGAATCCGTGAGGAGGAGAAACGAGGCCTCCCTGCCCAAGACTCTGGGGTGTGTTGTTCTGCACGGGCTGGCGATACTAAAACATAAGAGTTAATGATAAGGTTCTGCATGAGAAGCCTAAGGCTTATACAACACTTACCTGAACCTGACCAGCGTGGTTCTGGCTGGCGGGCTGCGAGTACTGGAGTGAGGTTAACAAGGCTGACATGTGAAGGGGAAGAGAGAAGCTTACAGGAACCAGTGCATTGGAAGACGACACCTGGGGAGGCTGATGATGTCCCAAGCTAGGAGCTCCCTGAGTTGCAGCATTAATCATAGCGTACATGGGGTTGGGGACACCATTTGCAAGCTGAGCTGGAGCTCCATGGCTCATGCTGTTCACAACTCCATTAGCAGACTGATAAGGAGCAACGCCGTTGGTCATGGGGTTGCCAGCACTGGTAGCTTGGCCTCCCATCTAAGGAGCCGAAGCACCCGCGCTGTAGTTGGCAACTGGAACAACCGGCTGCGCAACTCCATGGGTAGGGCTGTTAGGCGGAGCAGAAATCTGGTGAGCGGGCATATCGGGGGAGATCATGCCCATTCTGTGGCCGCTGTGGGCGAAACCACTGGCCTGAATAAAAGGTTAGAAGGTGAAGATTCGGAGTGTCAAGATTCAAGGGGCACTCACCTGCAGAGCGTTGGAAATCGCCTGGTGAGCAGACGGAACCCAAGAGTTGGAGTTGGAGCCCATCTGCAAAGTGGGTCCCGAGACGGGCCCGGTGCCGACGGCGTGGGACGGAGCAGTCTGTCCCTGAAAGGAAGGAACAGGTCCGAAAGGCGGGTGAGACGCCAGGGGATGCGGATGCTGGCTCGGGTGTTGGTTCAGATTCTGGCTCGGAAAGTTACCGCGAGTCATATTAGGCAGTGCGCCATTAGACTGGCCCGCAAAGGGGTCAGAGTAATACGACATGATGGTCTCGCGGAACTAGAATGGGTCAGCATTGTCCGTGATTCAAGGTTATTCGTGCCAAGTATCGATGTTGAATAGGGGTAAACGTTTCCAAGCTGGGTGCGAGAAACTAATTTCTCGCAACCCGGGCGAGAAGTGACCGTGGGGGAAATGTACCTCGAGGAAAACAGCGCCTAAGTATTTCGGATACGGAGACACAGGACAGACTGTGAAAATCGAACGTGTTTCTGTACTTGACTTTGGATGGTCAGTGTTTGCCTCCCTTGGTCAAGTTTGAAACACGAACGAACAAGTCCGAGGAACCTCGAAGGTGTTTGTGAAGAAGGGAAAAGAAAAGAGGAAGAGGAAGAGGAGGCGTTGGGGGTATTTATAGGAGAACAGGAGAGCGATTGCGAGGAACACCCACGTGATACTAAGCTTATGAGGATATGGGTGTTTGATTCACGATCGCGCAAGTCCAGTGATTCTTGAAGTCGTTCGTGAAAGGGGGAGAAAAAAGGATGATGAGGTTTAGAGAGGTTTGCGGATCGTTCAGGCAAACCAGCGACCGCCTTTAAGAAACACCCACGTGACACCCTAAACTTAGGATGATGCGAAAGTTGAATCACAATATGAAAGTTGAGCGATTCTCAAAGAAGTTTGTGAAAGGGCAGAAGAAAAGAAAGTGCGAGGTTGATGGAGCGTGGTGAGATCGTTCAGGAAAACTGATGAACGCCTTCGAGAGACAACTTACTTGACAGTCCAAACTTGGACGACGGTGAGTCTCTGTCTGAGTCAGAGAAAACAGCAGCTGGTAGAAAATCCGAGGTGTTGAGCAGAGCAATGGCGTTTGTCTGGTATGCCCCTGAAATCTCGAAACTCGCAGTTTAGGGCCGACCACGGTCAAGATAGCCCCGAGAGGTTAAACGCAGAGTTTCAAGAATATCGAATCTTTACTCGTTAAGAGGAAACGAACAGGCAAAGTCGGTTTAATGTTGGCAGAGGTTCGAGTTGAGGTTGAAGCTCGCAAACGGGTTGAGGTGTTGCGAGATAGAAGATGATGAAGGTTGCAGAGAAGAGAGAATTCCGAGCAAAGGAAGAAATGGAATAAAAGGCCACTGCGGGGTCCTGTTTGGGAGGATACCTGGCACTGCTGGGCAGCTGCAAGCACTGGTTGAAAGTATCACTGGCTGAAAGTAGTGATGAAAGCTCCGAGTTGATGTTGAATGGCGGGTTCTACTATTGTACATTGACCCCTGTATAGGTGGGGGTCAGAACAAAAGGAATTTGTTACGAATCAGAATAGAAATGCCGAGGACAGATGGGGAAGGATAATGATGTATAGATGAAAGGTTGAGATAGAGGGGGAGGGATATGGGTTATAAATGCTTTTTAGAATGGAGTTAGGTAGTATATCATCTTCGCTGGCCCCAAGGGAGACGTTGCAATGAGGGTAGAAACAAGGGTGATGAGGCTCTAGATGTTTAGGATACGATGAACCCGGAGATCTGGAACTGGACAACCAGGCGTATAGCATAAGGCTCAAGGCTGGCTTTGAGCCGTGGCAACGGCACGACATTGAATCATCGCCAAAAATGACCCGAGGCCATGTTTGGGGGCGCCACGGTCATGATGCAGTTCATGAGGAGTTGAAACATGGGTAATGGGCTCAGAATGGCTTCACTGCGAGAACACTTCATCCCAGTTCAATCAGGAGACAAGCAAAGGTAGAATATGAACTCACTATCAGTGGTTCATCCATTTGTGCAGTTCGAGTAAAACAACACTCACTGAGTACTGAGAACTCGTCGACAGAGCGAAACTGGTTGTTGTTTTAACAGACTCCAGCACGCTCGAAATCTACTTGCGTAACTAAGAATCTCAAGACTCCTAGTATCCAAGATTACATCCAGAGTCTGACTCAATAAAAACTCACATCCTAACCGAAGTGCTACAATCCTATCTCAGACGCTATGAGAAGCGATTCGTGGCATGAGGCAGCACAGGCAAGCAATAGTGGTTTCCAAAAGCGTGCATCTGTTCGGTATAGTCGGCGAAGTTTTATGTCTAATATCGTTATCTCAAACTCTTTCTACTCGTCGTAGCATGAGATTCGTCCCGCCTAAGCCTTTGCGGGTCAATGCTATCATGATCGATATCTTTTCCCTGGTCACAAGAACATCGCGACAACCGCCGCCCCCAAGTAAACTCCAACCCTCAAGCCAGCTGAGGTCTCTAGTCAAACTGCCAACAACAGTCAGTGCACATTCAGCAGTTTAGGCAAGTCAGCATTATCTTACAGGTGTAAGGAAAGACTCAGCCACGAATCGTGCCCGGGCGTTCAACTGCAGCTTGGTTAGATGGGAATCGTTGTCGATTGGCAGGGGACCTACGAATAGCTTCATCTCCGAGATTTCCTTGTCAACCTCCTCCATAAACTGGATAATAAAGTCCACAAGCTTATGCTTGAGCATCTCCTCGGTGTGGAAGTTTGTTATCAAGAAAGAAATGTCATAACCCTATAATGGACGTCAATCAGGGGCATCTCACTGACAAGTGGGAAACCACAACCAACCTTGACGGGTTTCCTTCGCAGGATAAAGAAGGACTCAGCACGTTGCGTCAGGAATCTCGTAAATTTGTGGACCAGGATGTGCTCGATCTCATCGGCCTGCTTGATCTTGATGCTGATGCGGACCGAGTTGATGCTGGGCTCGATCAGGACACGCTCGTTCTCGTTGCGCGCAATGGTCAAAGGCTGCAGCAGAACCTCTGGGGATGTCTGAGCCTCAATCTCAGGGACATTGTGTCGCTCGGCGGTCTGGGAGGCAAAGTTCGAGAGGGTGAGTGCGGCGGTCAAGCTGCTGCGTACGCATTGCAGGTAAGGTCGGAGGGATTGAGACTAGGGGCGGGGAGCTGGAGTCAGCTTGGACGGTAGTTTGCTAGATGACTCGACAGACGTACCATGATTGCGATACACTATGGGATATCCCAGCTTAAGCGTGAAGCGGCTCAAATCGAGATCGCACGGCGAGGACGGATCTCGGCGGGGTCGGTCGACGTGATCGTGGAGTTGGAGGTTGGAGCTTCAACGACATGAGGCGCAGTTGTCACTCCGGGGCGCCCAAGCCTGACGTCTCGCCATGAGTGGGGCATGACGAGGCGTCTCCTTCACGCATTGGACCAGTGGGGGGCGATGGGCGATAAGTGCCACGACAGATGGAGTCACGTGGTCAGCCCAGCTTGAGCCTCAACCTCAACCGGGGTTATGTGCGCCACAACAAGCTCTCCTGAGCCACACTTTCATCTCTGTCGTTGCCCCGCGGAAGGTACACCGCATTTCCCCACCAACAAGTCGCCTTCTTCCAGGTACCAATCGGTGACGCACCTCTAGCATCTTCCACGGCTGGCCCTTGCAAAGACAAACTTAAGCCAGAGCAAAGCCAAATTCTTTTCGATACAGGCCAGATCTTTGCCGAGTTTTCTTCCTCGCTTGGCTTCTTGGTCCTCTTAAGAGATCAGCAAGCTTGGCTGAAATATCTCCAACCCATCGCCACTTGCTCCCTCTCTCTACGCTCATTGAGCTACCATCCGCCGAAATCATGGCGTCTCTGTCAAGTCAGTAGTAATCACTATTTTCGTCCTTTCGTTCTTTTACATAGGTATAAAGTCCATCGCTAATACAAACCAGTCGTGGTAAAACACCAGGGCAAGAAACACAATGTCGACATCGACCCCAGCACCACCGGCGAGGACTTCAAGCTCCAAATGTTCAGCCTCACCAATGTCGAACCCGAGCGACAGAAGATCCTGATCAAGGGTGGCCAGCTCAAGGATGACGCCGACATGAATAAGCTGGGCCTCAAGCCTAACCAGGTTATCATGATGATGGGCACTCCCGGCTCTGGTGGTGGCGATCTCGTCCGACCCAAGGATGCCATTAAGTTCGTCGAAGACATGACCGAGGCCGAACAGGCTCAACAAGTCGGTGCCACTCCTGCCGGTCTCACCAATCTTGGAAACACCTGCTATCTGAACTCGACCCTCCAGACTCTTCGTCTGATTCCCGAGCTTCAGGATGCTCTCGTCAAGTACAGCCCCGACTCGGCGCCCGCCAGCCTGCTCATGGGCAGCACTCCCATGGACCTTGCCTCCCAGCTTGCGAGCCTTTACAAGAAGATGGGACAAACTCAAGACTCTTTCCCACCCATGAACTTCCTCCAGGCCCTGCGGGTGGTGTTCCCGCAGTTTGCGGAAAAGTCTAAATCTGGACACGGTTACGCTCAGCAGGATGCAGAGGAGGCTTGGTCTCAGATTGTGCAGCAGCTGAACCAGAAGCTCCGCATCAAGGAGGGCGAAAGCACAGCTGAAGTTTCTTTTGTGGACAAGTTTATGTCGGGCGAATTCTCCTCAGTGATGGAATGCGACGAGGAGGAGGCCCGAAATGCTGGCGAGGAGGTCATCACTAACAAAGATACCTTCGCCAAACTCAACTGCCACATCGATAGCTCAACAAACCATCTACGAGACGGTATCCTCGCCGCGCTGAAGGAAAAGATTGAGAAGAAGTCGGAGGTTCTAGGCCGCGATGCCGTCTACACCAAGACTTCAAAGATCTCCCGGGCTCCTAAGTACCTGACAGTTCACTTTGTGCGCTTCTTCTGGAAGCGAGAAACACAAAAGAAGGCCAAGATCATGCGAAAGGTGACCTTCCCCCAGGAGCTGGATATTGTTGAGTTTTGCTCGGATGAGCTGAAGAAAGCCCTGGTCCCCGTGCGCGACAAGGTCCGAGAAATTCGCAAGGATGAGGAGGATATCGAGCGTGCCCGCAAGCGACGTAAGAAGAACCACGAGCAGGACGTCGGCGACATCCCTGGCGGTGCCGGTCTTCCCACTGAGAAGGAGGAGAAGGAGGCTAAGGAGAAGGAGGCTAAGAAGTCGGGCGATGGCGACACAGTCATGGGCGAGACATACAAGACGGATGCTGAAATCGATGCTGAGAAAGACGCTGTGCTCCTGGAGGCTAAGAAGGAGCTCAACGCTCTTATCAACCCCGATCTCCGCGGCGATGACGGTGCCAACCAATCTGGTCTGTACGAGCTCCGAGGCGTCGTGACACACCAGGGTGCCAGCGCTGACAGCGGCCACTACACTTCCTACGTCAAGAAGTCTGCGCCCATTGACCCTAAGACGGGTAAGAAGGGTGAGGAGGACGGCAAATGGTGGTGGTTCAACGATGAAAAGGTGTCGGAGGTGACACAGGACAAGATTGACGCTCTCGCTGGTGGCGGTGAGTCTCACTCTGCTCTCATCCTGCTGTACCGGGCAATCCCTCTGCCTTCAGCCGAGGGTATCATGGAGTAAGAATGACTGGACATAGAGCTGGTAGATGAGGAACTGGACATGTACTGTTTACGCTGGTTTGGAATGAATTCACGGAAACGGACACGATCATGGCATGGCAGGTCAGGCGCAGGGAGACAGCAAGCCAGGGACGGACAGATATACATGGTTAATCTTTCCCAAATTATAATGTACGTCATCTAAGTGTTTGACTGTAATAGTGTGGCTTAGAACAGCCTGATGCACATTTAATGCTCCTTAACTGAGGTAACCCATCGTCTCGTTTCCCTAGATATCTATACCCAACCTCAACGCCGCCCCGTGGCCAAAGCAATGATTTTTCTTGTACAAGTAAAAAATGGTGATACAACAGCAGTAATCCATCCAGGATGAGCTGCCATCACGATGGACTGTTCTCTTTTCGCGCCTTTTCGGCATTCCGTGCCTTGACACGGTCTTGGAATACGTCCATCTTCCGTTGCAGGATCTCTTTCTGGGCGACGAGGGCGTGTCGCTGCGACTCGAGTGCTGCTATTTGTTCAGATGGTGAGTTCGCGCGGAAGTCCTTGATGGCCTGTGGTGGGTGGTCAGTTTATCATGACAGTAGATGCTTGGTAGAAGCGATGGGCCTGACCTCTTCCTTCTCCTTATCCGTCTTTAGCTGTGCGCCGGTGATAGTTCCAGCAAATATGCACGCTGCAAAAGCAACGGCCCAGACTCCACGCTTGATCTTCTCCTGCCTTGTCCATTTGTACGCCGACATTGTGCGCCGATATGATTCCTCCTGTGCTGGAACAGCGTCCTAGTGTGTCACCAGTACTCCCGCCAGACCTGGCATGCGAGCTTGCGGCGTTCTCGGAGGGAAACGGCGGGGAAGCTGGATGTCGAGAGTATGGATTGTGCTCTCGGTCGTTTGGAGAAATACCGGAGCTCGACCGGAGGAGTCGGCGGGGAGGATTCGGAGGAGGATCGGGATGCGGAAGCTTTGTCGAGGTCGATGGGCGAGTGGGACTTTTGCGGTTGAAGTGGATTGACGAATCTTAGTAAGCGGGATGCAGTCTCGGGAGCGGTGGGGAAGAGGGGCATCGTGGTGGGGGTTTGGCTGATGTCACAGAGAGACGATGGTAGGAAATAGTACTCCGTACGGAGTAATTAAATAACTATCAATGGGTTATATGTATTCTATTCGTAGGCAAAGACAGTCCTATGCCTATTTAACGTTGAATAAAAGCAGTATTGCAAAGCTAGTTCTTGCTATTGAAGGCGCGACTAATATTGACTCCTAATGGGCAACCGTAACCAGAGCTTTGGATCTTATCTAGATCACGTTTCCTGCTGCATATGTTGTAAATACATATCGAAGTCGCTCGCAGAGTGTCGCTTTTGCCCTTCGATTTGGCCGGAGAACGGACAAAAGCAGGATGAGCCACCGGATAAAGCACAATCTTATATCCTATTGGAATAATAGAAGCTTCTAATTCGGTTACATGCCGGGAATTGCACCTTACTAACTAGTCAGTTAGTTACAGTAACTACGTAGTTCCCTTATGATGCGCTTTCCATTTATACGGGCCGAAACGTCACGAAGGAGGTGCCCCTCCTGTTCGTACCTGACAGCGGGGTTTTATCACCCAAACGTAATCCATCCAGGTCTCAACACCAAAAAACAAGGTTGGGGATAGTTTCCATTCTTATTTCTGCACACATCTACATTTATAGCTGTCGTGAGCTTGGATACTCTTTCATCATCGAATTGTAGACTCACTGTCTTTCTGGACGGTAGCTGCCACAGATCGTCCTTGACTCGGCCCCCGCCCTGACCGGCTGCTTTTGTGTCAGATCATATTCTCTCCACTTCAGATATATCGCTTACAAAAGATACAGAACTCAAAATACCACGGCGCACCTTTGGGGGTTGCATTGACTATTTGAAACCTCTTACACCAACTCCATATCAAGTATCAGACCTTAAGGCCATGTCTACACCTCGCGTCTTTCTCGTCCGCCACGGCGAGACGGAATGGTCTCTGGATGGCCGTCACACGGGCCTTACCGATATTCCACTCACTTCTGATGGAGAGAAACGTGTCAGGGCTACCGGAAAAGCTCTTGTTGGTCCCGATCGGCTCATTGCCCCCAAAAAGATTGCCCATATGTATGTGTTGCCTCTATTCACTGCCCCCATCCTTTCTCTCTATATCTTATCACGTCTTTCAAATTGCGATCCAATTCGGAACACAAAGATACAATATGAAGAGCTGCTCAACTCTCTGGTGTTATGGTGTGCTGTTGACATCATGTCATCCCTCCATGTTTCTCTACCTCTTTCATCTCCTGGTGTCTCCCAACCTTTCATTTACTAACATACTCCAGTTACGTCTCCCCCCGTAAGCGTGCTCAGCGCACATTTGAGCTACTAAACCTTGGTCTCGATCACTCTCTTCCCTGGGAACCACATGGTAAGGTCGAAGGTAATGGTCTTCAATGTAGCGCCCAAGTCGAGGTCACAGACCACATTCGCGAGTGGGACTATGGCGACTACGAAGGCATCACGACTCCCGATATCAAGAAGATGAGGGCTGGACAGGGCTATAAGGGGATCTGGGACATCTGGCGGGATGGATGCCCAGGAGGAGAGTCAGTATTTCCTATGACAAGTCGCCTGCCCTACATCACACCTTCTCACCCTCCCAACGTTAACGAACCCATCAACTGACACTTCAATAGGAGCCCTGAAGAAGTCACCAGGCGGTTAGACCAGTTGATTGAGGAGATCCGTGAGAAGTGGCACAAGCCAGCCTTGGCGAAGGGTAAAGACAAAGACCAGTGTGGCGATGTGCTCCTTGTCGCTCACGGTCATATCCTCCGTGCCTTTGCCATGAGATGGGCCCGCTACTATCTACAAAACGGCCCAACCTTTCTGCTGGAAGCAGGGGGTGTGGGGACTCTAAGGTAAGCCAGCATGATACTTACGGCCTGCTAGCAGGAGTTGCTAACAAGATCAAGCTACGAGCATCACAATATCGACGAGCCTGCGCTCTTACTCGGCGGAGCATTTGTCGTGGAACTGGACGGCGACGACGCATAACCAATGTCTGAAACAGTTCTTCAAACTAGTCACAAGCTTGCATGGATTTCACGGACCATAGATGTTGCCGTTTAATTGACTTATTTTCAGACCGCATTCCCAGCTGAACCAACATTCCCTATTACAGGGGGGATAATTAAAGTGTCCGGACCTTCAGGCTCTAACATGATATGACTTCAATGCCAACCAGCACTCGCTTCCAGGGCCTAAGCTAATTGATACCAGATCCCATGACATAGGTCATGGTCCTCCACTGGTATGCTCGACGGAAATGACCCAGCCTTCGCTTGGGGTAGCGCCACCTAGAACAAGTTCCCTTCTCTAGGACCCCTTCCAATAAGCCACACATCTCTCGAAATGAGAGGGCGTGTAGCACAAGCCGTCGCCTCTCGCACACACGACTCAGTCGAAACCGGGGTTACCGTTCTGGAAGCGCGGAAGAGGCTGATTCGAGCAACACATGACTCTTATCGAATCCAAGACACCGGATCGCGCCGCCCCGGAAAAGCCATTCGCCTCGCCTCCCCTTTGCGGTGTATCAAACCCACGTCACTACGTGAAGTCCCTTCCACTGACTCATTGGAGATGTGTGTCAAATGGGCAAGATTCTAACGGCAACTCCCATCCCTTGAAAACATACTTCTGGGGCGCGGCTGCTCTGCCGGATGAGAACAAGGTTTCTACACCGCAAGGGAGGCTGACCGGCGGGACGGGACGGTCCAGCTGGGAATACTTGGTTCACGGCCCCTTACAACAATGGGCGTTTGGTTTCGGGCTTCTCTTCATGCGAGGCCACACGAGGCCAGCCGGGGGGGCATCTGCCGGCGAGGGGATGGAACGCATCCCGTGTTTCTGGGGTGAAGGATTGGTGATTGGATTGCGGATCGGGTCGGTATGCGATATTGAGGTGTAGATATTCATTCCAATGCTATCCGCGTTGGCTCGTCGTTTGAGACCTAGTTACCCTACACGGCCGAGCTGAGACAGTAAAAGGGACTGGATTGAATGTAAAGTGTGATGACGTTTGGATAAGATGCTGATGACGATGATAGTCTGGGCGATAGAGAACACAACACGTTATCTCTGTACTGTATATCACGGCGAGGCCATGAAAAGGGAAACGTCAAAACAAAGAGCCTACGTCTTTAAGACAACTCGAAGAATGTAATAAATCGAACGAAGCCACTAACTAGACTCCTTCTTGGTCCTAGGTAGTCATTGATATCGTACTGTAGCTACTAACTAGTCCACTACGACTGATCTGATAATCCCGGCCTCACTAAAGATAACTTCCACAAGCAAACGGACCACTAGACCTTGGAGGCCCTCGCAATAAAGACAGTCCTCGTCATGCCGAGGGGGCGTTTTTGCTCATCGTCATGTTCATGCGCATCACCTTGATGTCCATGACTATGCCCAAGGTCGTGGCCGTGGCCGTGGCTATGATCCTGTCCTCCTCCTCTAGGGAAACCGCTGAATGTGATGGGCTCCGGAAGCTCCATATAAGCAAAGTCGCCGAGTCCAGCCTTCTCAAATAAGCCCTTGACCTGATCCTCCGAGAAGCCATGGTGTGTAATGCCTCGGCCGGCTGCATCCTCGGGGCTTATATCGTGTGTAGCAAAGTCAACAATGAACAAGACGCCGCCAGGCTTGAGACGCTCGGCCAGCCTCTTGGTCGCGAGCTGGCAGTCGTCAAAGTGATGAAAGCCTAGTCCAACACCTGCAACGTCAAAGTTGAAGAACTCTGCATCCGAGAGAGCTTCGGGCGAGGGATTGGCGGGATCAAACAGGTTGCCTTCGTAAGCCTTTCTGGGAGAACCCTACACAAGGTCAGAGACTTTTCAACTAGTGGTGTGACTGATCAGCCCGTTCAATAAAGGCCACTCCGTCACAGCCGGCAAAACTAACCTGGCTTTGGGCTTGGGCGTTATAAGCCCCAACCATGTTCTCGGAAAGGTCGATGCCGATACTTTCAGTCGTGTACTGTGACAGGACCTGCAATGTAACGTCAGTATCCAACGTCAGTATCCATCAGGACAGCATGAGAAGCGTTCGTTCTGGACGACCAACCCTTGAAAGCATGCCGGTGCCGCAGGCATAGTCTAGCAGCCTAGCTCGTTCCTTGACGCCAATGAACGGAATACTCTGTTGAAGCCCACGCTCTAGCTGCGCAACCGCATCCGCATGGCGTTGGTCGTAGTCTTTGGCGATCTTGCTGTAATTGCGCATATCAGCGTGGAACCTCGCAGTATGTTGTAGCTTTGGCTACTTCGTATGACACGTCAAACGATGTTGATCTGCTGTAAGCAGCCCAAATCAAATCATGTCCATGATCGAGGGCTCACGTTGGAAGCCAGTAAATGGCACTCACTTGAAGTATGCCTGGTTCTCGGATAGTACGTTAGTCATGGCAGCGATTGACGATGTCGAGAGGGACGTGAAAGTGAAAGAAGTAAGTATAGCAAAAGATAAGAGAGTGGTTGCGAACAGCCGGTAGCGGTAACCAATAAGTAGTCAAAACACTTGACTTGATAGTGAACAAGCTTTTGCTCACTCGTAGAAAGGAAAATGATGGGAATTTGTACATATTGCAGCGGAGACTTTTCGGACAGTTAGACCGTATCGCACACTTCTGTTCGCATACTTTCTGAAGATATCACTGCATTGCCAATGATGAAAAGACTCCGCACCGTTCAAACATGGTCGGGCTTGCGGGCTCTTGTAACAAAAGTTTTCACGCTGAGCCGACCAAAGCCATCTCTCAAGACATCAAGGTCAACGTACATCGTGGATACATGTTGCAGCGGTGGTATGCCTCGAGGGCGACACAACCAAGAGCCCTCAACGCCAAACACCGTAACACGGCATCGTCGCAGCTGTAGGACAAACGCGGTCGCCTTGATACGCAAGACAGACAGGCTCAGGTGCGAGCTCGGTGACAAGGACGAGTCACCGTAGCCGAGTCCGGGTCGATTGCGGGTGATCCGTGATCCTGCGCCTGCACGAGCGCACCGGTCCGCCCGCCGCGACTTGTGCAAACTACTTAGTCTAGTAGTGTAGCAGTAGTGGCCGTAGCAAGTCGCACCTAGTGGCTAACGTGCAGCAATCCCTAGGTCCATGCAGGTGTCCACGTCCAAGGAGTAAGTGGTACGAGATGCCATCCCGTTTGTGAACCGTGATATTATTATGCATCCAGCCCAAAGAGAAGGGTGGGGTTTCCCACACGCGGCGCTGATCGCCGAGCCTGCAAGGGATGATACATCACCTCCCGTCCGCAGCACCTCTAACTACGCTATAGAGACGATGCTGAGGCATCGACGCATGAGCTTCCTCGTGCTAGGTAACCAGACCCCCAGGATAAGGCGGTGCGTTACTCCGGACTCTTTGCCCAGCCGTCACCGCCGGTAGCTTGGCACAGCGTGGGATCCATCTGTTGAGTTAGACACTTCGACTCTGCACCAGATGGTGACATTGGTGACACCACAAAGGCAAGCTTCGTTTCTTAAACAGGGTTGTATGCAATGCATAGTTACAAGTAAGAAGGGAAACTCTTCCTGAGCGAGAAGAGCGGCATTGGTGGGATGGACGCAAATCCGCAATTGCTGCATTGTCTACTTCACCGCCGATTGCTCGACGAAAACAGTCTATCGCTGGGAGCCTGCTATTTTGTCGTTGAAAGCATGGCTTCCTCAGCGTCGGCGAAAATGGCATTTTAGAACTCGGTCAGAGGACAAACGGTCGTCCATGGACGGGTACAAAGCCGCCGAGTTCTCTGTTCAAGACCGTGCCGTCTGTTGGTGTTGGCCGCTGAAGGCCGGCCCAGGATTGTGTCTCTCGGGAACATTGACCGCCAGAGCGGGGGGCCCTTGGGCGCATGTCTCCCAAGGGAACTGCGACAGGCTGCTGGCCGGCGCCGGATAAGCCCGCAGACTCCGGAGTGGCGGTCGCCAAGGTAGATCGAGCGCCAGCGGGATCAACACAAGAACCATTTCAAATGTTCCAGGCAAAGGCGCGCCCGTCAGAGCAGCAGTATTTTCGGGGTGTGTTCTCGCGCAGGGGACCCCATCTGGCGCCAACAAGGACAACACACCAGGCCGGCACCGCATTCTTCAGCCTGCAGGTCGCCGTGCATGCAGATCAGGTCTCGTGGGCTCAAGAGTACTCGCTCGGTACATGCTCTCTTGGATACACTGATTGCTTTAGAGTACGGAGTACGTAGATGGTAATTCCAGCCCTTACCGGTCAAAGACGTGGAAATCGACTTGGCGGAATTAGACTTTGGATTGACCAGACCTCAAGGCAAGATAGAGAGTAACTATCATCCATCATAGAGCTGTCTGTGTCTGCTCCTCCACAGCCGCGCTGGCTGACATGTGGTCAGTCATGTTTGAGACCGGGAAATCGGTTCCCAATGCGCCGCGGCAGTATTCGCACTGTAAGATTAAGTCACTCGGGCGGTTGGCGGCCCAGGATGATATGCAGCCCGGGATGGCGTGAAGTGACTGACGACCGTGCCGCGCCGTGAAATTGCAACGTGGCAGGCTTTGCTGGACGGATGCACACCTGCAACCACTAACCCTTGCCCATTTTTGTTTTTTCCGCCCCCTCAGAACCCAAGATCCCTTCTGTGACTAGGGCTTTTCGTCTGTGTAGAGCCAGACCCTTGGGACGCAACCACGCTTCGAATAATGCTTTTCTCGACCTGTTACTCCGTATATTGCAACCCCTTCTCCCGCCGCAAGCGTGGCAAGGCAGTGAGAAAGGGCTTCCGAGAGTTGACCACTCGAGGGACGGTGGTGACCTCTCCTGTCTCGTTCGGGTATGGTGGCCTGTCTAACAAGCCCATGACACACGGGAAAACTGGGCCTGCTTGCGGGAGAGATGCAGTCTACCCGGGCTTGCATGGATCTTCCGCATGAGATATTGTTCACGTGATCGGGTGTTGACGTGTGCGATTGGCGGGAACGGGCCTTAACTAGACCAGGCCAATCAAGGTTGTCCCTGAAATGGAGTTTGAGATTGTGACAAGTGAGCGTAGTGGCAGCTGTGGTGTCAATTCTGGCGCCAGCCCCGAGGTCTCGGGTCAGTACAGCGTTTGGTCGGGCTGGATGGGAAGTAGGAGCTGTGAAGTACGTATGAGTGAATTCTCGCATAACACTCGCCCTGTTTCACGAGGTTGACTTGTTTGTCATTTGGGTGCCGTTGCATGGTCAGCCCAACATGGCATGCTGATAATTGTGGTCCCCGTGTCCAACCCTCTTCCTTATGTAGGCAACCGCTTGTTGGCTCTAGTGATGTTCATGGATGGCCTGTCTTGGGTAAATTGTCAGCGTTAATCAGGGCATGGCACGCTGTGATATGTACTGATGGAGCTCTGGCCTTTGCCATCCGCCAGGCGGCTGTATGCGCCTGAGCTTGGACGAGGTGTATAAGGATAAGGCTCCGCCGAAGAGCATCCTTTCTTTTACAAACCAAGATTGCCGCAATGACCAGCTGAGAATACTTGATACGTAGTAGAATCTCAGGTTTCATGTCAGGCCTGCAGGAATTCCGGGGACGGGAGGCAGGCTGTAACTAGTACAGAGCACCGTACGTACTTGTGCTCTTTATTATGCAGGGATGTAGGCGGAATTAGATGGGCCGGCCCGTTCTCACGTTCCTCGTTGCAGGCGACGGTCGGTGATGATGGCCCAGTTGGCGGCGATCAATCTCATAGTCAGAACGTGCCGCGAATAAGTAAACATGATCGAAGCACGATAGAAAAAGAAAGGGTGATGTCCAAGTATTAGCGGACTGTCTTGGCTTGCAGACCAAGGCATTTTGAGTTGAGGTACTGGTGCATCAAGGAGAAGTTGATCGAAGCAGGCCCTGTCTAAAATCATACCTCAGGCTCAAAGTGTTTGTATGGCTGTACGGAGTACGTATTGAGGTAGGAGTCATACGTGGTTGGCTTCTAGTTGACGGGCAGTCAGTAAGAGGAAATCAAACGCGCCTGCCAATGATACGACACCTCCGCTCACCGTCGGTGCCCTACTTCGCGCCTTCCAAATAAAAGCCAGCCACCATGGTCAAATTTGGTATCGGCTTTGGTGTTCTTTCTAGATATCAGCTAACGTTAGCTACCTACCTAAGTAGGTTGGTAACTGGACAGTTCTCAAGTAGAAAGTGCATCTTGATTCTACTTCGTGATTCTCCCCTCCAGCGCCACTTCTACTTAGGTAGTTAGTTCCCAGCTCTCCCATCTTGACCTCGCATCAGCAACTGCTGGACGCTACGGTCAACAGAGTTCTTCTTCTTTACCTCACCGCAGCCAGGTGATACTATTGACCTCGAAGCAAGTGCACTGTTGTTGGCCGGTTCCTATTTTGTCGCGTTACCCTGCTCCTGCAGCTACGATCAGTCATGTGAGGGGCAATAAACAACCAGAATCACTGTTTTCGACAAGACAATCACGGTCGCTGACTACATTTTCGCTGCCGTACGGCCTATTCTGTAGGGTCAGACTACAAAGCTACGACATCATCAGTTGGGAGCGCCCAATTCCTCGAGACAACGAACCCAAAGATTGCTCGTCATCAAAGCAAGCCTGCTCAAAAAATCGGCCACAATAACCACGGATTAAGTTATTGACCCAACTCAACTCAGCTCAACTCAACCCGTGCCACCACGGCTCAGAAATAGCGTTCATCCTGGACACACGAGAATCGCGACCCGTTGTGTTGGGTAAGCCAATACCCTCCAAGGGGGCCGCTCAACAGCCTACGTACTTGGTACAAAGTATACGTAGTACGTAGGCAAAAAAATGGTAGTGTACGTCGCTTACCAGCTTTCAGCCAGGTCTCATCCTAGTCATTCTGTTCGCCTTGTTCTCAGAAAGGCAGTCAAGCCGCTTCAATACTACAACCCTGAAATGGATCCAGCCATCCACACCCTGCCCGCTCCAACATCCCCGGCGGATGTTTGATACCAACCTGCAAATCTTCTAAGGACCATGTAATGCTTCATCGCGATAATCAACGTTCGGCACCTTTTGGTCTATGTGGTTTCGATGCCAGTAATTGGTCCCCCAGTCGTTTGGTCATATCTCTCGATATCGATACCTCCCCGTCCCAGCTCTTTGCCGCACGAAAAGGGTAGATGTGGAGGAAGCACTCCAACAGTCTGCCAATACAACTTGGCAAGTGGATGATACCAAACAAGAGTCCTCTGTCGAGTCATCATGTCTCGTCAAATTTCGTCACACAATGCCTCCTTGCACCAGGCAGCTATGCAGCAGCTGATCCTTGCCCGGACCGACAAACTGTACCAGCAATACTTGCATGAAGTATTGTCTCGCATTGAGGATCAACCGTCTCCTCCTCACGTGAAGCACGCTTGACGCGGCCTGCCGGGTTGGCCGACGTTCTTTCCAACAACTGACAACCCTCCCTTCCCTGAGCAAGCTTGGGCGGGACAGGCCTTGCGGCCCGACGCGCGCCCCTCACGGCTCAGACCACCCCAGATCCACCAAGCAGTCAAGTTGCAGCTCACAGCACTCTTTTGCTGCTACAACCGCTGCTTGTAACAGCTGTCGTTTCATTTGTATCAGGCTTGATGGGGGCTGTTGAACTTTTCAAATGTTGAAAACTAACTGAACCTCATTCAAGTCGACATGGATGCAGCCGCGCATACCTCACATACAAAACATATTGTTTCACACATTAAAACAAAAGCCAACACAAACCGAGGATCTGATACAACAAACGGCACAACTTGCAAAGCCGGCCAACAAGGGCGTGTCTCTCCGTTCGCAGTCAGTAACCCCGGCGTGTGCTCAGGATTCTGTGCTCATTGAAATGGGCACGGGTCACCCATCAAGAAATGGCGTGGATGTCTGACGCTGGCCGTTGCGACTGAAGCTGCATTAGACGCTGCACAATCAGGCAAAACCGTAACATCGTGCATTGCCGGTTAATGGTGGTGGTCGACATGGCCATGGGCAACATGCGTATGATCGACGAATGGCAAACCTCAGACGATACGGAGTACTGTACAGAGAAGGGGGTAATGCATTCTGGGCGTACTCCGTACATAACTACGTGGCAGGGACGGGAGGAGCCTTTTTCTGTGGGCGGCCCAGTCCATGCTCGTCCCTGGTCTCACAGGGAGGCTCCCCCTAGTCGCTTTGCACCAAGTGTTTACGGTCTCGGCCTCTGGAGATCGCTGACAATCTGACGCAACCGACGCCCAATCCAGGGCATTGCAGTTCCATGGAAGGGCAATAATTTCCAACCCGCAGACACTTATCTGTACTCCTGACTTCTTATTCCATCGACTTTCCTACCATTGGCTCCATTGGAGAGAAGCGGTGACCATGATCTTCAGCTTTGTTAGTGGTTGTGGAGTGGCTTGGGGCTCCGCCAAAGTCCAAGACACACCCCTCGATACGCATGCTCATTGCTCAGAGCTAAAACGAGTCCCAAGGCCGCCGCTCCCGTGCCTTGGATGTGGCTAGGAATGGCAAAGCAAATCTTCTACATGATTGGCGGCGGGAAGTCACTGGAACATGGACCATCGCTGATAGCGGCCAAGTTCTTTTCTCGGTTCCCAGAGAATCGGAGCGAGGCTCCACAAGAGGGTTCGTGACACACAACGGGGTTACGGGACACACAACGATCCGGCATCCCATTGATTTGGTATCCAAGGTCCTTGACCAATGAAGACGACTGACCCCGGGCTTGTCGTGAAAATCAACATGTTGGTCCACTCCCGTCACGGCGTCAGAGAGTCGGCTCGGTCAGCTCCGTGATCGGAAACCTTTGCCTAGCAAGCCGCTATGTCCTGATGGTGACGACGCGTGGCTGTTGTTCGCGAAGGCAATACTCAGATGGTGTGGCATAGCGAGTCATCTACGGAGTAGTCGTATCCATAATGAATTGGTGTTCATTCAGTAGCGTTTCCGCCTGTATGGTCTTTGTATGTATGTCAGCCTCGGCACACCTGCCGATCAGCAAACACTTTGCTTCACAATCTCAACGGCGTTCCAAAACCTAATGGGCGGCACTAGAGGGAAGGAGCATCGACTAAAAAGATGGTCAGATTGCAAGCCCTGCGGAGCAGCGTCCAAGCACGCAAGGAGATCTTGACCGCCCCGCCCTGGCGAGCACAAATTCCAAGGTCAACCAGATGCAAACCAACACACCAATCAGCAACCTGAGCATTATCCTTCGGTGTTCTATGGCGAGGCATCTTGAGCTATGGAGGGTTGCATCGTCATGGAGGAACAGACGCAGCACTTCCTCCATGGACGAGGGGCAAGGTGGGCGCAGTGGTCATCGGACACTCCCACCAAGGGTTGACCTTCCACGAGTGTGCCATGGGCCCGAGAGAAGGAAATAGCCCGATCTAAAGCGCAGGGCACCCGTTCTGCTGGGTTGATTTGAGCGCGTACTGTGCGCTTCTACGCCGCTGACTGGTCGCCCATTTCAAGCCAGGTCCGACCAGGGCGTCGATGGGTGAGCATGGAGCTGAGTTCGACCTGCATGAGTCGTGTGGGTGCTCATCACCTGGTCCCTGTCGGGAAGGGCCAGGAAGCACCAGGGCACACGTTCGATGGGGCAAGGATGGACAGACGGTACGCGGGTCGACACCTCGTGCGTGGCGGGGAGGGACGGGGTTTCGCCAGCGAGTTTGGTTGTCAAGTCCGGCGCTATCTCGAGAGTTGCGGGTTGAACCGCAGTGCATGAGATGCCACCACAGACGACGGGCTCTGTGGGGGTAACGGGTTGACGGGTATCGACATACACTTGAGAGTTCATTTGCCGCCTTAACCAGCCTCTTTTGATCGGATACAACAACGATACGTATGCCCACTATCACGATTGCAGTAATGCTATATTTGACTGGACACGAGCGAATTATCAGCTTGAGTATCGAGTCGACCCACCGTTCGGTCCAGAATCAGCCTGGGGCTGTCTTTCCAGTACAACGCAGGGTAGCTGCTCTGGTTTGCCTGCGGAACGCTCACTCTGGTCATGGAGATGCCGCATGCGAGACAATTCGCGAGCAAACATGGAGGAGAAATGTCTTGTACGACAGAGCCAGGAAAGCAGGAATCCGTTTCCGGCTCGGAGTCTAACGTGCAGCCGCATATCAACTCTTCCGTCTGTTTGTGTTGTGCGATACAAACTGCAATCGAGTCAAATATGCAGCATTTCAACCCAGGTCATGTTGTTTCGGATCTATAATGAAATCGGGATCTAAAACCACTTCCATCATTCTGACACGGACACGGACACGGACTTGTTGAGAGAGAGTGATTGTATAGGAGAAATGCAAACTCACGATGCCCGCACTGAGCAACTAGCCGCTCGAGATGCATGACTTGCAAGAATTTTCGCTTCATAAAGCGGACCCCAAGAGAGCAAAGCCGCCAAGCAAACAAGCAAGTCGAAGACAAGGGTAGCGGCGCAGCTTTAAGTGCTCAGGCGTCATGGGGCCCCAGAACAAGGAGGGGATTCCAAAGCGTGGCGCGCGCGGCTTTCCATACTTGGTTACAAGTTACCAGTGCGGTGGGCGAGTGACCTCAGCAAGCTACGTACCGACGAAACGACAACACTAGGTAAATCCCCAGCCGATCTCGCTGGTAGATTCAGGCAGATGAAGACGCCCAGGGCTCTCCACCGTATTGGAATCAGTCACGTTGATGGACTTGGAAATAAATTTCTTGGCTGGCGCCACGAGTTGTCAAGAAGCAACAAGGCAGAACGCCACGTCTGGACGTCTGGGGATGAGTGACAAAGAACTACCATTGATTGGGAGTTCGTGGTTGTGGTGATTGATGAGCTTGATAATTATAGTGACGGCGACACGAAGATTTCATTACGAAGCCGCGATGAACAAAGCTTGCTGTGACCAAATGCCGAAGACACCACAGAGAAAACCACTCGTCACACAATTTCCATCATATCCGCAATCTAAACCATCTGTGGCTATCGTCAGCATTTGTTATTATGAGCCCTCTTTTTCTTCCCTTGCAGTTTGGCGGTGAGCAAACGAAGTTTATTCCCTGTCCGATCTGCTGCCTCTCTTAACTTCATGCCCTTGTGGATGGTATATATCCACTCGGCTGAACCCCCGTGCTTCGCAAATGTGAGCCCCTTGCTTTTGCCTCGAATCTCGTCACAGCACTGCCAGACTGCATTGAGTCTCGACATGATGGCCTCCTTGCCACCGGGCACTACTGTACGAGAGCGGCACGTCACTCGGCCGCGGGGTTCCGTTGGTTTAGGTTCTTGGAAGACCTATGAAAGATTTGGGTACTAAGGAGTACTATGTTGACACTTCGCATCCGACACAGAGCCTAATGAATCCTATGGGGTGTCAGAATAGATGGTCGCCCACCACACCCAAAATTCGTGGTAAACCGAGCATTTATTCTGGTACCCACGGGGAATCATGAGTGCCTGCAAGCTCCAAGCGAGATCTCCAAGTACCTGCCTTGTACTCCCTACAGCCAGCCCCGCGTACCCAGAGGTCCCTGACACTGCTGTCGCGTGGCGGATCCCACAGGTCCATCGCATGGCGGCAGTGGCTATGACAGTCTCCAACATTGGACGACGGACCCTGGGGCTAGGATGGGAGGGATGAGATGTTCACTGGGCCCAACGCAGAGCGAATCATTCCAGGTCGTCTAGGCGGCGAGACCAGGGCTATCTAACCTTGCTCCTGTTATCCCGATACGCCGTCATGCATCATCAAAGACTGCGGAGTATGGGATACGCAATAAACAATTGTCTCGGGACCGGGCAGCAATGATGATAATATCAAGGGACCTAGGGACAACTTGAACCCTTTGAACCCAATCGTGGGCTGAAATACATTTTTGTCGCAGCCTACGTTCTTGGTTTTGTTTTTACCGTCAGGAGAGTACTCTTGGCTCAGACCACCAAATAAGCGACATGCCACCAAGCAGCAATAGGTGCATCCGCCGTTTGTGTATTTGAAACCATCTTGAGGCGGGTTGTAAATCTACCTTGTCCTGGTCGACGCGGCAATCTTAACCGGTGTTATTTGGTGCTTCATTTCCACTGTGCGGTCCAATTTCACTCCGAATGGCTTGAGAGTGAAAGAGAAATCGAACATAGCGAAGAAATGGCTGCGTGGGCCACCACCGACTCGTCGTTAGGAGCGGCGACATCAAACAACAGAAATCATCGGGAAAGGGCACGCAGGCATCACATTCAAACTGACCCTGTTGTTGACTCGAACCGCAGCGTGAATTGAAGGGAAATCGGGACAAGTCGCGTTTGTCGGGCAATCTGCGTGGCTCTTTCATGCAGCCGCAGCTGCGACCGCAAACCGCAAACATAACCGAGTGCGCGTTCGCATTATCGACTCGAAGTGACAAGCTTTGATGCCCCTCCTGGACGTGACTGTTAAGGCGATCAAGGTTGGATTGGCTGAGCGCAAGCTCAAGGAAGAAAGTATTGAGAGGGTTATCGTTGCATAACTCACCGCCAGGTAGGCGTCCCTGTGCTGTTTGGTCATGGTCATGCTGCGGCTGCTCGCAGACGCACCAGCACTGGCTGAGTTGGGACAATCTTGCTTCTTGAGGCACGAACGGATATTCGCAGGATGAGACAGAGCAGCCTCCCTATGTCGAAGGGATCGGTCAAAGAACAGAGAACGTACATGAGAGAGAGAGAGAAAGCAAGAGTGAAGCGGCGGTCGAGAGCGAATTGCATGAATGGTAGCAAGGGCGCCGCATGCGAAGAGCCGCTAACTAGTTGCGTCGGACGTTTCCACTGTCGTGGTTGTTGCTCTCCCAGGTCCGCCGCACCGAGGTCCAGGTCCCACGATCATGATAGCCAGCCTCGTGTATAGACTTACACCTATAAGTCGAGCAGTGCACCCACTACTACCGGCTCACCACGATCCGTGGCACGCCCAGTCACACAGGAAAGCCTGAGCGGCACGCCCATTCGCTCTATGCTAACACACCTCGTACACACTGGTGGTGCGTCCTGCGGCCGCCTCTGCAACCCGCCGTCGGGAACAAGCGCGGGACCCCAGACCACGCAGCGGCCCAAGGCTCAGGGCTCCATAATCCCCAAGGACCATCCGCCCGCGGTGCAACGTCCCGGCAGCATCTGGTTTCCTCCCTGGCCTCAACCAGAAGGAGAGTGGTGATTGACAGGGTCCATGATTGGGTGCATCTCGAGTCGCAAACAGAGAAGGCGGATTTGAGTGTATTGATGATGATGACCGCAGCAACAAGCCTTTGAAACGACTGCAGAGTTGATGACAGCGTCTCTCAAGAGGCTGAGTTGAGTTGGCCCGAATGTGAGCTCATTTGCAGACTTGCTGGTTATGCTAGGTTTGCTCACTTGAAGGCTACGCTGCCCACCTGTACCAGTCATTCAGTTTTTTAGGTAGGTAGGGCTCTCAGTTCTCATGTTGGCTTTCACGAGCCTCTCCCATGACCTTTGGCCCCGCACATAACAGACAGACAGACAGACAGACAGACATACACACACATTGTTTGCTTGTCTCCATGTCTTGCTTGGTTGGACAAGGCCCACAAACAGACATAGTCGCTCGCTCGCGCACGCACGCACTGTACTCGGCTGAACCCCTCCACCCTCGACTCGATATGTCGCTCGTTAAGTTAGAGGAGCCGGCGCGTGTTTTAAGAAAAGGCCCTACTGTACGTCTCCCTCGAGCCTCTATTGAGCCCTGACGCGCACCGACACTTGGAGACCGGAGAGGGATTCAGACTCCAGCTGGCGTTGCTCGGCGTCTCCCTGATTGACCCCACCGTCGCCCGTGTCGTCGCCTCCGCCTCGGCCACCATCTTTTTTTCTTTTCCTGTTCTAGCTACGTATTGCTGTAAGGTACCGCTAGCTGCCACAACCGAATGGAAGACTGGGTCGGGTCCGGGTCCTCGATACAATTCGCGGCTATGCTGGGAAGCTGGGGCGCTGAGATCATACCTGCGGAGCACCTGATATACACCCGGTTCTCTGCTTGCTTTGCCGTGGACGTGCCGTTGCTTAATGCTCACTGCTGCTGGACTGTGGATTATCCCCTCCATCCCCCCCTGGCCCTGGCCTGACCTTGACATACCTCTTCCATACCGCTGGGACGGACGCATGCCAAATCCTCCACTACTCCGTACTATAACCAACAATACCGCGAACCGTCACACTCACACACCCCTCCTTGGTTTTCGCTTTTCTGTTGTCTTTGCCCTCTTTCCCCGTTCGCTGCTCTCACCCACACTCTCACCTTCTTTCTCCTCGTTTAACCTAAAGATATTGCATCTTTTGTTAATTTTTTTTGGGGTCGAAAATCTAGGTACGTCTCTGCCGTATTTTCCCCTCAATCCCGTTGCTGGATTCCTCTTGTCCATCTGCTTGGTCTTTGTCTTGGGCCCTGAGAGCCATCACGTCGTCGGCCATTCGCGGCATGACTGTTGCTGACCGAGCCGGCGGGCGGCGAGCGAACTCTATGGCACTCTGGTCTCCAGCTCCCACGGGCTACAGGAACTAAACCTTGATTTGCCGCGCCTTTTGCTTGTGCAGTCGTCGTCGCTTTCTGTCTGGCGAACCTGAAGCCTAAACTCTTCAAGCAAAGGTCTGCCTTTGTCTTTGCACTTGCATCACCTTGTTCTTTCTCGCGAGCCTTTGGTCGCAGACCGGCTACGTGGAAGCGGGCGTTTCCCGACTCCAGTGCGTTGGGCTGAAGCTTGAGTATGAGTGACTCAAGTGCGTCAACAACAAGCAAGAAGGCGGCGACGACGACTGTGAGTCGGCCAACTAGAGCGGAGCGTGTTGCCAGAGTGCAGAGCCCCCCCAAGGGACCACATTGTTGTTCCTGGCCAGAGCGTCATAACAAGATACAGGAGCAACAAGATTACAGACGCCCAGGCAGACGGAGCGACGGGCAAGACAGACCACAAGGGACAAGACAAAACAAGACAAGACAAGATACGACACGCGAGGGAGGGAGGCGCCGTCCCCGTTGAGTTGTGGTCGGCGGGCATTCCAGCTAGTTACAAAGTCTAACATTTTGGTTTCATAGATAGCCTTCTACCCTTTCGCTTGGCTCCGAAAGAGCAGACGCCTGCCTCTACTACGTGCGCCTATCCCATCGTTTGGCTTCGTCTCCGCCTTCCAAAGGCCAGACAGGCGAGGAGGCTCAGCGTTTGGTCTTGGAGCCCGACAGGTCGGACGGCACGTCTAGACCCTAGGGGCGACAGCTTTGCGCGCCGTCGACGTCCTCAGCTCCGCATGGGAAGCCTCTTCTCGTCATCCACCAGGGCCCTTTATTAGGAGTGCTCTTCATCGTCACGTCGTCTACGTGAACCAAGAACCCTGGTTCATTCCTCGACTCGCCCGAGCTCAATCGATTACTATCTGGTCCAAGGCGTCAAAACTGACAAACAACGGCCTTGGGCAGGCGGCTTGACCATCCACGACTAACCGAACTACGTAGTACGGAGTAATAACTTGACTACGATTATACCGTGGTAGACTGGTACGTGCTGGATCTCACCCCCAGTCAAGTCGCTTCATCTCCCGTCCCGTCTTTTCGGCCCTTGACTTTGACGCCAAAGAACGCCCTGGTCCTGGTTCTTTGCTTCCTTTCCCTTCCTTTTTACCCCCCTCGACGGCGCGTTACTTGTATGGTGCTAGGAGCTGGGTTTCTCGGTGCTAGCTAGGGGCCGGCTCCCTGGGAACGGCACGACACCGGGCCATCCGTCCCATTACATTCCCGCCTTCGTCTCCGCCACTCGCCCACTCTAAACTTCCATCCTTCTGCACCTCCCCTCCGGGCTCGCACGCCCCCCCCCTTCCCTTTCCCCACTTTCCTGTCGCCGCGCACTGCACTCACACTTACCTATTAGTTAGTGAGTGCTAAGGCATTGCACTCCAAGGTACCTGATCTTTTTG
>JADDON010000497.1:0-24228 GCA_017140175.1 Fusarium staphyleae | reverse complement strand
GGTTGCCAGTATCTAGGTCCGTGTTGTATGTACGGTACGTGCCACGAAACCGCAATCAGCAAATAAATCATCATGATTATAATGGAGAAGCCATTCAGGGTGGTTGGTCTGTGAGCGTTTCTGCACCAGGTGGGTTGAGCACTGACGATTCTTCTACTTGGGGATGAGGCATCAGAGGTCAAGAATATCCTTTCTGGAAGCCTGATACCACTTGTCAGGCCGCCCAACGCGAGACATGCTGATACGTATTCTGCTACACGTCGGGGGCCCGACTCGACCCAACCAGCTTCTCGGAGACGCAGCCTGTTACTCGATCGTAAAACGGTCCCACGGACAGACTGTCACTACCCCGGTGGAGCGATGCCCAACGACAGAGGTGCCCGGATCTCAGCTGCCGGTCTGGCCCCTTGACCTTTCTGGGTAAGCTCTCTTTGATTCAGACTGACCGAGATTCATCACCGAGCATGGACCGACGACGAATAGAGCATTTTTTGGAGCTTTGTCCTCGGTGTGGGACAGCTCACCTCCCGTTCAGAGCACGGGCTGGAATCGCCCTAGAAGCTCGCTAGAACACCCAGAAGGAGCATCGATCACGGGTGTAGGTCCGAGTAGAGACCAAAGTGTAAGAGGAATTGCCGATACCCTTGGGGAATCACGAGACAAACTGGCGCTGCAGTGTGTGGTCGCACTCGTGATGGCGTCACAACCGCGTTGGGTGGAATGTTTCATCCAGGAAGATGCTCGCCGTGGTCATCTCTGGAACGGCCTTCCTTTGTGCTCACCTCGATTCACCAAGACCTGACTCATCACGCCGTGGGCAGACTGTCACTGTCTGGTTGCTGACCATGGCTGTGGATGTCACACACCAGAAGCTCACTGTAGGGGTTCCCAGCTTTGGTAACGCCTTGTACTGTAGCTACTTGAGGCTACCGACAGTAATTACAGTATTATCGTGGCTTGAAAGTCACGTGCCTTTTGCATTCTCCCGCCACATGAGGCTGTCATATCGTGTGACTCTCTCCTGATGCCTTGTAGTTCGCCTCGCTGCTTTGAGGCTTAGCTTGGTAGACCACGTACTCCGTAGGTAGTGGTTGCGAGGCAGCATCTCTGTACTCGCCCCACACGTACCTTTTCTCAAGAGGCCTTGTCAGCTTGTGTTGTGTGTGCACCGCCCTGCATCATTTAACTAACTGCGCCTCAGTTCAGCACAGTCGCGATATTAGCTGTATCGAGTTACATCTGTGATTGGGGCACTGTTATGTTGATAGGACAGCCCCCTAGGCATAACTATTGTCTGGGAAATTGACCGAGTCTAGACAAACCGTTCATATATAAGAGATGGCATCAATTAACAAGATGGCTGTTTGGGATAGGACACTCCATCATACACAAAGCCACTTGAAACATCCTAGAGTTGGCATAACAAAGGTTGATTGACCTCTCTTTAAGCTCAGTTGCTGCGTGAATCATAATCGACAAAGAAGAGGCTGATTAATTACGGATACTGCAAACTCTATCATATCCCAATAACACAAACAACTTAGCCAGGAACTACAGCCACAATGATTCGCTTCGAGAGTCACCACAACAACCACCACGTTGGTCCTACACCTGCCTACTACACATACTCGACGCCAGAACCACCGCGAACCAGGATGCTGAATCGCCTCAAGAACAAGTTCAGCTCCAGCAAGAGCAGTTCAAAGGTTAACGTTACCATGGACCAGCCACAACCTAATGTGGATAGCAAGAACCCATATCTAGACCTCCGTAAGTCCAATACTCCCCCCCCTGCCAATCCCCGCATTCTCTAACACGATCCATCTCAGCCGTCGATGATCCTCCAGGATACTCCCCTGTCGAGCCCAAGACCCCGTCTCCCAACCATCTTGGCGTTGGCCGCCGCGCCGTATCGCCGTCGCCCAGCCTCGCCAGCATCACCAGCGCCGAGGACAAGTATGCGTTCCTCTCGACGTTTGACACCATATTTGTCATCGACGACTCTGGCTCTATGGCTGGCCGCTCCTGGCGCGAGGTCCGCGATGCTCTTGGTGCTATTACGCCTATCTGCACTGCACATGATCCTGACGGCATCGATGTCTACTTTCTCAACCATCGCTCCAAGGCCCCTAGTTCTAGCGGCCGAGCTGCCGATGGTTACTATGATATTCGCGATGCTGCCCAGGTTCAGAACCTCTTTGAGTCCATCCGCCCCAGCGGCGCTACCCCAACCGGTTCTCGTCTGCACAGCATCCTCAAGCCCTACATTGCCAGCCTCTCGCGGCATCCCGACAGCATCGACAACGTCAAGCCCATCAACATCATCGTCATCACCGATGGGTGTCCCACCGACGACCCGGAGAGCATCATCGTGCACCACGCCAAGAAGCTCGACCAGCTCGAGGCGCCGCCGCACCAGGTCGGCATCCAGTTCTTCCAGGTTGGCAACGAACACAGCGCATCAGAGGCCCTGAAAGACCTTGATGATGGCCTCGCTGAGCTGGGCATTCGCGACATGGTTGACACGGCTACATGGAACTCTACTGCCTCGGATAACAGTCAGACGCTGTCTGCCGACGGGATCCTCAAGGTCGTTCTAGGAGCGGTTGTGCGACGCCTGGATCGCAAGTCCAACCGTGGCTCAAGTGAGAGCCGTCGCATATAGATACTTGTTCACACCAAGTTGTCTTTATGTCGGATGTACTAATACGTTTTTGTACTTTTAGCTGGTTTAGAGGATGACGATGATTCTTTGCTTTCAAGATCCGGTGCCGCCATTCCCTGGCCACTCGCACTCGCAAGAACCAAGGCTTTTATTTCTTGTTGTTCTATTCACTGTACTTTTACTTGCCATCAACGGGTGGCACTTTGCGTTTGTATTTTATACTTATGGTGTTGGGGGACTGGATAGAAGGGGAACTCTAGAAATGGAAACAAGCCACTAGGTCAACAGCACTATGGTCTTCTTCAGTAGAACAAAACTTTTGATTATTAGAAAAACTACTCTCGTCTATCACATCTCGAGTGTCCTTACTTCCTTGATCTCGGCTCGGTCATCACCAGGAGTGAAATGAGATCTTTGCAAGTCCAGGTTCCCACCACTTGTAGTTCCCCCGTTGCATCACCACCGGGAGAACCGTAGCGTAAACCCTCCTGTATTGTGTGTATTGCCCATGGCCGCAAAATTAGCAAAGAAAATAGACTTATCGAACACGCATATGCCGGGGAGGCTAGGCCATTATCGCCCGAGAGAGTGCGTGCTGTGGGTAAAGGGGGCTTCTATATCTTTTTGGTGTAAAGAACCCAACGTCATGTCGAAAGGTTGAAAGAGATCGCATGGCTCGGAAATGTGAGAAAGAAATGGGCATGATATGGGCAAAAAAGAATGGTAAAGCGTGGGTCTCGTAATCGTGAAGTTGCTCCGGCGAGGATGTGTTTGTCTCCTCATGAGAGAAGCCGGGCCATCTGTACGTCGTGGTGAAGCTCATTATCAAAAGTACGCCGTTAGCACGGGTACAACAGCGTAGTTATCGTTTCCTCGTGAATCATAATCTTTCGCCAGACCTTTGAGGCACTGAGTTCTGACGTGCCGCTCTTCCAGAATCAAGCCTGAGCGCAGACGATACCAGGAAGAGAGGCAGCGAATTTACTGCATGCAGACCACATCAGCCAGCGAGACAGAGTGAGCCGAGATGTTGCTGCCCGTGTCGTTGCGGCAGGTAACAACAGGAGTAGTGACCAGCGCAACACGCCAGTGCTTGGCCTGGAGCTCCACGGGGTCCATGTTTGGCCAGATAGGCACCATGGACTGGTGCGAGAAGCGACAGCCAACCTCGGGGAAGCGGAAGTCAAAGGTCAGGCGGCTGCTGAGGATGCGGCTCGACAGCGCCCAGGCGGCAGCAGAGACGCCCTCGAGGTCGCGGTACGTGTTGGAGGGGCTGGCGCTGGGGTTGAGCAGCGGCTGGACCATGCCCAGCAGCATGTCGGTGATCTCGTCGCAGCGGACCTTGCTGAACTGGGGGAACTGGTCCAGCTTGAGGATCGAGTCGATGACGCTGGCCTGGCGGTCAAGGATCGGCTGGCGGAGAGCAGCAGGCTGACCTAGTGGTGCGCGTTAGCAGGATGTACGATGAGCATAAGAGGGAGAGTCATATACCCTGAGTTCGCTCAAGCTCCTTCTCAACCTCAATCAGTCCGTAGGTGGCGTCGTTGTCAGCGCCGGCCCACGCACGGGGGACCCAGACGCGGTTGACGATGTAGTCGACAATCACACGGGTGACCAAGCATGACTTGGCGCTCTCATCCTTGAGGTGGAACTCGAGATACGAGATCGCCTCCTGCTCGGACAGAGGGTGGTAGGTCGCCAAGAGGACGGGCCAGAGACGCGTCTGGGAGAGGTCAGTCGGCTTGATGAAGGTAGGCTGGTTGGCATTGTTGTCAACAAAGTTGCGGATCACAGTGTAGAGGTCCATCATCTGCTCGTTCCAAGCGGCAATGGTCATGTCGGTGATGTGAATGAGAGGACCTGGGAAGGGAGGGCGAGTAGTGAGCGCGCCAGGGGGAGCGTTGTACCCAGGAGAGATGGGATCCCGGAAACGGCCATACTTATTGCGAGTGTTGGACGGGGTGGCCGGGTAGTAGCCCTGGCGTTGACCATACGCACCCTCATTGCGGGAGAAGCCCTTGTCAGATGGCGCGTAGGCCTGAGGGTAGAACTCGGGGGCATTGGGGCGATAGGTCCCGTTGCTGAAGCCGCGACGCGAAGGAGCACGTCCGTAGTTGGGGGGCGCAGAGCCATTCATGGAGCCATTCAGAGGCTGTCCGCTGAAGCGAGACTGCGTGGGAGCGGGAGGTGCCCACTGGCCGTAACGGCGATCGCCCGGCATGGTCGAGGACGAACGAGGAGGAACACCGTGAGGCCCGAAGCGCGGGGGTGCGGCAGAGTTTGGACGATGAGGCTGATAGTTACCAGCGGGACGATGAGGCTGCAGCGCGAGGTCATTAAAGACGTGCGAGAGTCCCTTGTTCTCCCGTGGGATGCCATCGTCTCGCCCCTCAGGACGCAGCGACATGATGGACTTCTGGACGACATCCTTGTCAGGACAAGCGTCGGCGATGGTCTCAATGGCGCGGGCCACAGAGTCAGGGCTGGGGTTCTTCATGACCCAGAGGGATCGTCGGCTGTTGACCTGATCCTCAAGATGCTTGATGGTCTCTTCAAGCTGCTGCACATCTTGATCAGCTTCTCATCGAGTAGTTCGAAGGCATGGGTCACTCACCTTGATTATGCCGTCATGGGTAGGGGTCGACTTTGTGTCGTCAGAGCTGTCGTCTCTGTCTTTGTTCTTGAGGGACTTGAACTCCTGAGTGAGTTTCTGCAGGTCCTCCATGATCTTGGCAACCTCGGCCTCAGCCTCCTGTCGCTTGCCCTTCTCATTAGACAGCTCAACGCGCAGGTTGCTGATGGTGTGAGACTGGTCATCAGCCTCGGCCTTGGCAAGGTTGGCCTCGATGCTCATGCGCGCGATGGCCTTGTCAGTGTCCTCTTGGTCCAGAACCAGATTCATCAGGGCATCGACGAGCTGGCTCGTCTCGGTGCTGACAATCTGCCCGACTTCCTGCAGCTGCGAGACGATCTCATTGGATTCCTTGGAAGAGACTCCGGGCATGCGACGCAGAGATGTCTGAATCTTGACAAGAATCTCCTGAGAGGCCCGGGCCCTTTCAAAAGCAGGCTGGTGATGAGTTTGTTAGCTTGATGTCCCGTGATCGCTATGAAGCAGCGGCCCGCTGCGCGACAACCCGAGGGAGGGGATGAAAGGCGACGAGAAGAGACGACAAAGAGACTCGAAAACTTACGTGATTGTTGGTCATCTGCTTGATCCTCTCAGATCGAGCAACTCCCGCGAGGGGAGTGGAAAAGTTGATGGATAGCATGCTGCTCGATGACTTTGTCGCGTCTTGGCTCTCCGTGCTCGAGGACCACTTTGACAAGACTTGGTTCAGCTGGAAATGACTATCAAAAGGGACACTATTCCCCTTTGTCATTCTCAGTTCGAATGAATGGTACGCGTGTTAATTGCGGCGAGATAAGGCAACGTGATTTGGAGGTGGAAGGCAGAAAGGGGTGAAGGGGGAGGAAGATGTGGATGTTGTGGGTGAGATGAGAGTGAATGTGAGTGTGAGAAAAGAGAGAAAAGGCTTAAGAGAGTCCCCCTGAGCGGGTGTTCGTTCTAGCACTGGCACACGGTTAGATTTCTCGAGTATTTTGTTTGTCAAGCGAGCAATACGGGATGAAAACAAGGGCTCAAGTCCTAGGGATGAGAACGCAGAACAGCAGCTCATGAAAACACCATACAACGTTTTCTGCGTCTGTGCCTCAGGTACAGAGTATATGATAGAAAATGTAAGAGATGTTCGAGGAGAGCCCCTCCGTTTCACCCGTCAATATACGAGTGATGAAGCGGGCGTTGACATGAACCATAGTTGAGGTGCTGGCAACTGGCAACGGCCGACAGATGTTGGTAACCAACACGGAACCCCCACGCTCAGCTGGCTTCAAACCAAGTAGTGCGGATCATAGAGCTCAAGACAAACACGAAGCAAGAGAATGAGATAATAACGTACGTTGCTCTCCTTCCAAAAGCCTTCAATATCAGGTATATCCAGGTGTTGACTATGTTCGCAGGGAGTATTAACTCCGGGCTTGGTGTTGTCGCTTGCTGCTCAGGAACACGAGAACTGAACAACGGCGAGCGAGAATAGAAACCTTGCCAATGTCGATCATCGGTGAGAGAGTTTGCAAGGTGATAACTCGTTTACTCTTATATCATGTTCATTGGATAATGCCCACTCCCACATGGCAATGAGGCTCGAGAATGAGATCGAGCGGAGAGTAAACAAGAAGACAAGAGGCCGTGGCGAGGAAGAGCCGTTTGCTAAGCGTCCAGGTTGAATATATTTGCCGATACGCCGGCGTGGTAAGACCGGACTCGACTCCTTGACTTGATTGAGTACAGACAACATCGTCGGTGTCCAGTCTTGGAGGTTCATGATACAAAAAGTACCCTCGTTAAAAGCCGAATGTCTGACTATCCTGCTCGACCATCCGTTATGTCGTTCAGTATCAGAACAGACAAGTCGGTGTTGTGAAATAGTAGGTCAGCGCCCCAACGACACATGATTCCTAGGTTTCGATCGACTCGGAGCTGAACTGGAAAACAGGGCCTTGAGAGATAATTAGCAAGGTACCATATGTAAATGGTTTTCTGCATACCCCCTTTACGCTAGAGGGGCTCATCACTTCACAGTGTCACAGGGTATAGGGCAAGGTAAGTTACTACACTCAGCACATTTATATTGCAACAAACTATTTAAACAAGCGGCGGTCTGGGGAGGTGCCCCTTCGTCGTCAAAGGGGAAGGGCCATCCTATGGTTACAAGACATCAGCAGTGGACCTTGCGACGAAGCGAGTGCTGAACCTGGGAGACATTGGCGATGAGTCCAGATGGGAGTGCGTGTGCGTCGACGTCCAGAAATGGCGCGAGTAGAAAGCGAGAACCTGCGACACCGTGACATAGTTAAAGAAGATGTGATGCCTTGAGCTTGTGAACCTTTTTTGATGTGAGATAAGGGCCGAGATCTGTGGTGGTTGAGTCATCAATCGATGTTGCCGCGGGGAGGTATATAGTCGGCGCCTGCGGTAGGCTTCCGAATGAAGTGGCAGGGACTTCATGTCTGTTGATCACCAGAAAGTCTTAGTGACGCTCCTCAGCCAGTTGGTATGGACTCTGCTAACCTGCAAGAGTCCTAGAGAGCATTGTTGACAGGCCAACATTAGCTTTAGATTGCCCGAGTACGAGAGAACAAACTGCTGTAGACGGCATCTACAACAGGCAACGCGTCGATCATTCGTCCGCCGAAATATCGGCCGTTAAGACCTTTGATGGCATTCTCGCCGCCCTGGACTTTGTCAAATTTGAGAAAGATATCGCCCTTTGAATTGGGGTCAACCGAGATGTGGACAACGTGTCCGTACCGGGTCTCGGCCTCCTGTCGAACGTCGTCCTCTAGCTCCTTGACCCATGCGTCACCCTCTTCCCTATAGTAACATTAGCCATCAATCTGATCAGGGGTTACGCTATAACATACTCTTCAGGGTCGAACATGTTGTGCAACACAACACAGCGACTAGCCATGTTGACATTGACAGGGAATGTCTTTGTCTCCGTCTTTGGCTTCAGGACCTGTCGCTCCTCGTTGCCATTGGTGGTGGTGGGGGTCTCGTCGGTCCTGGCAAGCTTCCTCATCAACGCATCGCGACTATAGTTGTTAAAGTTGACCCCAGCAACATCGGTGTCATCTAGAGCGCTGGCGCCGCCAGTCTTTTCGCTGTCTCGGCCGCCAGCTCGGTCAAAGGTGGAAGATTGAGGACCACGTCCACCTGAACCTGAAAACGCCGAGCCCTGGAAGGGCTGGTTCTGACCGGAAAATCTCTGCAACATGTTGGCAGTACTCTCAGGGGTAAACTTATCGTTTCCAAGACCGACACGGATAGGACGGCCAGCTAGGTCAAAGCCGTTCATCTTCTCCAGCGCCTCTCGTGCTTGGCCGGCATCGCGGAACCTGTAGCCATATTAGTTGGGAACAAACATGGTAGGCGAAGGTTCAACATACTGGACAAATCCATAACCACGGCTGCGGCCGTTCTCGTCCTTTTGGAGTTGGACAAACTCAAGCTCACCAAAGGGCTCAAAAACAGCCTGTAAGTCCTGCTCGGTAACGTTGAAATGAATATTACCGACATAGAGACGGTGGAATGGGATCGAATTGGGATGCGGTCCGGAGGCTTCAGGGTTACGAGCCTGACGGTTCTTTTCGGCTTCTGTCACTTGGACAATGACAGGAATACCTAGGAGCTTTTGTCCAGTAAGTTGAAGGGCCTGGGTCACGGATTCTTCGTTCTTGAATTCGACATAACCAACTCTATGCTCATATCAGTAATCGATCGGGACAAATGGGTTGTGATTCGACCTACCCCTTGGATCTTTGGCTGATACGATCTTTGACAATTTGGGCCTCATTGACAGGTCCCACCTTCTCAAAGAACTCTTTCAACTCGCGAGTTCGTAAACGGGCGGCAAGCTGTTGGACGAAGACAGTACGACGATCCCGCTCATCCTCTGTAAGCTGCGTAGCGCCGTCTGCCTTTGGCTCCCGTCGATCTTCGTCCCGGTTGCGTCCGAATTCGCGAGAGCGTCGATCGCCACGATCTCGTCTGTCACGAGGTTCCCGGTCTTCACGAGGGCGGTAGTGGCGGTAGGGTGAACGAGATCGCGAGCGCGATCGACGTCCACCTCTATAATAATCGCCATCTCTGTTTCGACGTGAGTGACGGCGATCGCTATCACGGCTTCGACTTCTCCTTCGACTTTTGTGACTGCCGGCATCGCTTCGAGGAGTTCCTACGTCCGGGGTGCCTCTGCGGCTTCGAGTCGCGCTATCTCGGCGATCTCGGCGTCGGCCGTTATCACGGTCGCGCTGTCGGCTACCTTCCCGGTCACGGCCACGCTCCCGGTCTCGGTCTCTGCGATCGGGGGCTCCATCACGTGTCTTTTCATCTACGGGGCTCTTGTTCTTCTGCTCGGTCGAGTTATTCGCGGTGGCGTCGAGAAGTGCCTCCACGTCCAAGGTAGCCATGATGTCTGCGTTGTCAGATAGATTGGAGTAACCCTGATTCTGGCTGCTAAGTGATTTGGAGTGAGCAAGAAGCGGATCGGCTTCTGCTGGGCGTGATTGATAGTCGCAGTAGTTATCCTTTTAGGATTGTTGAGGGAAGGGATGCCCGAAAAAAGATGACTGGATCAAGCTTTTGGGCCGAGCCAGATGTTCGGAGAATAGTGCCGTCACGTGATCGTACACGTGGCGTGCATTACAATTCTCTAGGTTGTCGGTCGGGCTTCTCCGAGCTAGACGAATCATGAAAGAGATGGGAACAGGAGCAGTTTGATTCAATACGAAGAAAAAAAAGGAGATTATTATTATTGATCATTTCCAGGATAACCCCTTCCGCCATGTGTAAAACCCCGAACATCAGACTACCCATGATAAAGATGTATTGTCATAAAAATTGCCCTGCGCCTGGCATAAGCTCGTTACCATTCTTTCATCATGAGGCTTCCAGGCGGCCCCTCACTCCCATTAACTAACTGGAACAATCTTTGTAGTCGGGCAAATATGTACTGTGCGCCAGCAAAAAGAAAAAGGCTTGCAATACTGGCTAACTGCGAATTGAATACGACTACCAGCTCAGTTCGTCTTCTTGATGCTGTACTGAAGCTCGGTACCAAAGATGGTGTCCCAGAACTTGCTCGTGACACCGAAGCCAAGCTCGTAGTCAAGGAAATGGTGGGCAAGATGGTACTTCTTGAGCTCTTTGTACCACAGAGGCAGGTTCTGGTGGTGAAGGAAGTAGTGAGTCAGGTCGTAGCAAACGTAGCCAAAGATGCCACCACAGTAAGCAGCGGTTGCGGCATACCAATTCTGATAGATGACAGTATGTGCAAAGGACCAGAAAGGAGTGGCCAGTACAACAAACAGTGTGGGAGGCATGACGAGGCGATACTTGTCCATAGGCAGGTAATGGTGAATTCCGTGCAATAGGAAGTGGGCGGTGATGCCAACGCGGTTGTCAGGAAGATAACTAGAAGCCAAAGTTAGCCGAGAAACTCTAGAAGTTGCTGAAGAGTGATCACGTACTAGTCGAGATGGAATAGGAACCTGTGTAGGACGTATTCGATGATGGTCCAGAAGAAGACTCCAAACGCCCACCAGGCTGCAGTGTAAAGCTGGTTGTCGTAGCCTTGCGAAGCGAGGTACAGGCCATATGCAACACATGGCAGCCAGACGGTGGGAATCATCCACCAAGGGGTCTTTGAAAGAGGCTCCAGGAAGTTTCCGAACAGGGGTGCAGACTGGCCGCCCTTGTAGTGGCGAGGGCGATGGACTTGATCAAGGTAGAACTCTTTGGAAAAGCCGCCGAACCAGATCTGAGGGAAAAGGGGACGGCTCAGATCAAGGAACTTGTGGCTCTTATAATCTTGGGTGTAATCTGTCTCCTTGCTCAAGTCTTCCTCGCAGGCCATGCCGGTTCGGGGGTGAATGGTAGATTGATTCGCGGTGGCACCGTTGCCATTGGGCAGTTTAGCAGCTCCGTTGCCGTTGGCATTTCCATTAACATGTCCATTCGCGGCCTTCGATGAGACAAGGAAACCGACCAAAGAATCATCGAGGACATCGTATGCGGCGTCGGAATGGGTGTGAGAGTCAGGGTCCTTGAGGATGTCTTCGATATCACGACCCGCGTAATCGAGGACCAGGTCGGCACCTCCAGGGTGATCATCTGCGAAGTCGGTCACATCGTAGACCTTTGTGCCAATGGAGACATAGCAGGACTCCTTGGAGTTGTGCGTTTCGAGCTCGGCACGAGTGAAGGTTGGGAGCGTGCGTGACGGCATTGTGATAGCGGCGTTCGGAGGTGTCGGTCTGTCGGTGGCGGCTGGGACAGCAATCGAGATGAAGACGAACAGACGACGAAACACACCACTAACGTTAGAAAACGGACCTCGTAGAACCAGCCAGGAATATTTTAAGCACGAGAGATGGAATCGAGAAAAAGACCAGAGAGTGATTAAAAAATATGAAGGAAAGGCCGGGAAGTTTATATGAATGCGATTATTAAGGAATGAAAGGGCGGCAAAGTTGATGCGCAGGGGTACCAAGGGGATTTTTTTTTAATTAGGATCCCCTCACCGGGTGGCGCTACAATGATCGAAACTCAGGCCACGACGGGTTCAGCGGAACGGGATAAGGACCGGAAGACCTGATTGTCGGCCGGAACAATCACGAGTCGGACAATTTGTCCCGATAGCTGCTGGATGACGGGTCTTATGGATCTGAAGACGCGCGGAGAGGTGAACTGTCTTGCTCTTAGGTACTCACGTAGATGTATTCTTATTCATAGCTGATCGGAGCTACCTAGGTAGTCTACCTTAAGCTGATGTTTAGCGTCTTCCCAGGCTTAATTTTCTAACGGATCTTGGAAACAGGTGCAACAGGGGGTCAAAATGTCAGTGTAATCAATCGATCAGGGGGTAAGTTACTTCCGGAGGGTCCGGAGTCCTGGAGCCAGTGTCAAAGGCGCGTCTTGTTTTCATTGTCAACTGAGCTCAGCAGCTGTATTCAATGTAATCAGCGTCCGGGGTTATTTTCCGGATGAGCCGGATCGACCTCTAGCTGTAGTTTCGTGCCTTCGCTGCCACCAGTTCGATCCTTTTTTATATGCTTGGTCTTTGATATCGTTAACTATAACCTCAACCATCTCCCTCACATACGCCTTGTAATATCAGCCACGTAGTTCGAATTTTTGGAAAGGGCCAGATGCATGGCGTCAATTGACTTGCACGGCAGCCCCTACGGAGTACATGCGTCCTCGTCGGCTACGCTTATTAGTATGCCAGTATCTGAACGTTCAACAACAGCAAGGATACACGTGGCTTGCAGGTGCAAAGCCACAGAAGCGAGTTTGCGAGAGGCCTCTCGAACCACACTGTACAGGTTGCTACAGCAAGGCTGAGTTGAATTGTGTGGAATTGGGGACCTCGGCGGAACAGCTGAAAGTGGGAATCCATCGACGCCCAAATCCAAGTCGCACCTGAAAGCGGGAGCCCAGTATCCGTAATAAGTTATGTAGTCTACTGTAGTTAGTTAGTTAGCTAACCAGCCACAGCGAATCCGTCATCAATTTCAGCCACTAACTAGACTAGGTAGTGTAGTACCTAATCATGATCTTACCTGGGCATCCATTTCTCTAACTTGCCTATTATTAGCTTACGCACACTCAACTCTTTAAACCTACCAAGGACCTCTTTGTTTTCTTTTTGGTTCCTTTCCCCTTCTATAATACTCCGTGCTGATACTCGAGACTCGACTCGACTCTTGGATCCTTACCAGCTTTTCCCTACCGATATCCTGACCCTTGTACTCACGGCCCCGCGCTATAGGGCTGCGTCGCTGCTATGCCGTCATTTTCGATGTCGCGGGGCTCATGGCTGCTGCTGATCGCAGTATGCCTCATCCTGTTGCCCGGTAAAGCTGAGGCTTTCGGTGCTGGAAACATTCCCTCAATTGCCCAGGTTTGTCTCTATCTTTAGATTCATCTGTTCTCGAGTTCATACTGACGCGCGCAATCCGCATCCAGGTTGAAGGCCACAACTGGCGCCATGGAGGTACGCTACCCCTCCAAAATTCTTCCTGTAGTGCATGTTGCTGACATTGCGTCTAGACATTGAAGATATGCTCGAGACAATTGCTTTTCTCCACGGAAAGAAATGGACTTCCATGCTCATCAAGCGTGTTTATTTTGGAAACTGGCTGCGTGACTACTCCCAGGCTGTCGACATTGGTAGCTTAAAGGGCGTTAATGCTGAAACCATTCGCATTCTGGTAAGAATCTGCGCCGAACGCGCCTGAAACTCTTGTGTCAAACTGACTCGACTAGGTATGGGTACTGTCTTTCATGGCCCATGGCTATGCCACGGAGGAGTTCGAGGTCACCGCGGACCGTCTTGGTGTCTACCGTCCCGAAGAACACATCGACAATCCCCTCGGCTACGGAGACGGCCTTGATGCACGCACTTTCGATAAGCGTCTTCGTGGTCCGGTCAATCCAGTAGAGACCGATATCGATCCTCGCACAGGCATGAAGAATTACATCGCAAATGAGAGCGGAGGTTGGGCTACAAGCGCAGGCTATCTCCGTTACAGCTTTGCACGAAGTATCCATTACGGCCGTCTTTACACCAGCGGTTCCAAGAAAGGAAGGGAGGAGGACCTCTGTGAGGCTCTGAGATGTTTGGGCCAGGCACTGCACACGATGGAGGATTTCAGTGCTCACAGCAATTACTGCGAGCTGGCCCTCCGTGAACTTGGCTACCACTCTGTCTTTACCCACTGTGGTGCGCATACCGAAATCAAGCTTCGCGGCAAGCGTGTCTTTCCCATCGTCACTGGCACATTTGGAGCTGTTGATTTCTTGCATTCGGTAATTGGAGAAGCCTCGGACCACTTCACACAATCCGAGGTTGATGAGGTTGACGTTGCTCTCAAGAACGCCGAGGGAAATTCTGGTAATACCAAGAGCGGCGGAAATTCTCTACTGGGCGGCTTTCTTGGGCTCCCTTCTGCGCCATCCGACTTTGTTGGTTTGGTTTCGAAGCTTCCTGGTGTTGGCGATGGCTTCGCTTCCCAGGCTAGGAGCCTCAAGGCCACCTCGGAGGCACAGGAGCAGCGAAACAGGGGCACTTCTCAGACCCGGAGTAGAGGCGACTTGAGCCGAGACAACGTGAACCAGGTCCCTGGTATGAACCCCGACTTCGATCCCGTCAAGGTTGCTGGTCAGATTTACCCCATTCTTGAGTTCCGAGACAAGGTTGTCAAGGCCATCAGTCGCGGTATCGCCAAAGTTCCCGGTCTTGAGAAGCTGCTCGAGAAAATCAGCGAGACCCTTACGGCCTTTATTCTTGGTCTTCTCGCTCCTTTCATTCGACCCATTATCAACCAGGTCTCAAAGGTCCTCAAGGATGGTTCCTCGAGTGTCATCACCGCCAGCGCCAAATCTCAATATGAGCCGTGGGACAACCCTCGATGCTCCGACCCCACTCACTCGATGCTGTCTAAGGACCATTTCACTAACGTCCTCAACTCGTGCGCCGGCCGTGTAGCTGCCACCATTCTACAATATACCGTCCCGTAAGTTGAACCTTACGTACTACAGCCAGTGCGAGCGCTAACAAATCACAGCCGCGTCCTCTACGCATGGGAGAACACTGGTGTTCCCGTTGAAGAGGTTGTCAACGATGTGCTGCGTGCATTCCATCACCCTGCTGCTCGTGATGACCACGTTGAAATCCAGCGTGATATGTTCAGGACCGTCAAGAAGTGGGCGGATGAGCACCCTCGGCGCCACGAGCTGGCCCACCTCCTGTCTTCTGACTCTGTCAAGAACCACAAGAACCACATCCTTAATCAGAAGACTTCAAGCCGAAGCGGCAGCGATGGCTGCAATCATGGCACTTTTGGTGGACTATCTGAGCTTGGCGGCCACGGAAAAGTGGCGGGTTCTTTGTGGTCGCAGGTGAAGACCCGCGATCTCGATGCCATGGAAGGCAAAGATGGCAATCCAGCAACCGGCTATATGTCTAGCTCACCAGCACCGCCAAGCCAGGCTTCGTTTGACTACGGCCAAAACCCTAACTATGTGGGATCCGACGCCGGGTACTCGCAGCAAGGCCCTCCAGGCGGATATAACGCTGGGGCACCACAGCCTTCATACGGCGGCTACGGAGGCCCTCCTCCGCCATCTCAGGGTTATGGGGCCCCGCCTCCAGGTCAATACGGGGGCCCCCCTCCCGGACAGTACGGGGCTCCACCTCCTCAACAATATGGCGGTCCAGGATATGGTGCTCCTCCCCCTCAGCATCCTCCTTATGGACAGCCAAGCTATGGTGGACCTCCTCCCGACCAGCAACCTCCCTCTTGGGGTCAATATCCTGGTCAACGTCATGGATACTAGATAACAATGGGAAACATGGGTTTTGGAAAGCTTATAGGGCATCATTACACGGTAAGTTGGACAACGAGGTTGGTGCGGGTTGGATTGAATTCAAGACTGGAAAATAGGATTGGAAATGATGTGTCTAACGGCCGCTGAGATATCCTATACCAAACAGAAATACGTCACTTCTTGTAGATGAAGACATCCGAGTCATTGTAAGGATATTTACTTGTCTATTGAGTTAAAAGTATGAATCTCAAAGTTAGATATGAATAAGTGACGCTGATGATTCTCCCCAAGCGCTTGCTCTGCCGTCTTGTTTTGCTCCGTCAACTCCTGGTCCCATGCGATACAAGTAAAGAAAAGCAAGAAAGTACAGTGCTGAGATACAAGATATGCATGCTAGTTAGATGCGAAAGTTGGGCGTGAGGTGCCGACAACGCTCATGGCACCAAAGATTTCAAGATAAAAGTATTTGAGCCTCTCCAAGCTTCACGGCCATCACCTCTTCCCCCGTCGCGGATCCTGCGCCTCTGCGATCCGCGCATCGCGAACCTCCTTTGTGCCTAGACTGCCCAGTCCGCCCTCGGACCGGCGCTCCCAGCCGCCAAGGCGAACAACCTGGCAGGTCGCATTGTCGCCGTCGGAGGAGACCTCGGTCGCGTACTTGACCACATTGCGTGCGCCATCCTCAGGGGTGCGGGCCTCCTTGACCACGTCGACGATCTCTTGATCGCTGAGAGTACCCGAGACGCCGTCCGTCATGAGCACAATGAAGGAGTACTGCGCGGGACCCATCTCTACGCGGGTGAGCTCCGGTTCAGCCGAGACACCGATGCGCTTGCTCTTCATATCGCCAAACGCGCGGCTGTTGGCTAGACCGGCGATGCGCTGCTCGCCGAAACTGTCGCCCGATACCATTGAGCCGGCCGGGGCGTATCGTCGTAGTCGCCGGCTCTCGGAGGGGCTGCTGGGGTGATGGTCGGATGTCAATGGCTGGGGGAGGCCGGTGGCTGTGTCGCAGAGGAGGATACGGCTGTCGCCAACGTGGGCACAGAGCAGAGTGGACTGCGCGGCGGGATGCCAGAAGGGAGCGGGTGTAGGGGTAGAAATGAGAGCGACAGATGCTGTGGAACCTCCTTTAAAGCGTGTCGGGCCTCCGATATGTCCTGAAGGTATGTCGGGCTTGCCCAGGATCTCATCGTTATTTAAAGGGGTATCGCCTACCCTCGAATCGTCAGGGTCTCTCTTCTGTGCCTGAGCAGACACAAAATCCAGGTCGGCTCGTAAAAAGGCGTATGTGAGAACCGATTCAATAGTAATCTTGTGGCCCTCAGCCGGGTTGTCCCTGGACAGCATAAGATGCTCTGGGTTGAAACGCCTGAAATAACCGCCGATGGTCTCTTTGTATTCCTCCACAAGGCTCTTCTCCAAACGAATCGCCTTGGCAAGGTCAGAAACTTCAGCAGCCGGTGATGTTGCGCTATGCATTGGCGCGCCATGTACGGGCTTGTCGGATATGCCGCCGTCGTTTGGCTCTGGAACCTCCATATCCTTCTTCACGTCCTCGGGCCCTTTCATGTGAATCGCATTAAGGGCCTCCCTCTTAGACACTGAGGTTTGCGACGAAGGCAAAGACGAAACGGGTGGCGACGAGTGATGTTGCTTGTGTTTGTGGTCATGATGATGGTTGTGGGTACCCTCTCGACCTGGTTTCTTCTTGCGCAAGCTACTCTGTAGACCAAATTCTTCTGACGCTTTCTCGATATAGCTAGGCAGCTCGTCTCGGATGAAATCTGCGCATTGTGATCCTCCATGGCCATCAAATACTCCGAAGTAGAATATCTGCGGGTCCCCAAAAGCGCTGTCCGCTGCCGTGGCCTCTCCAGGCTTCTGTCGCACGCTCCGAGGAGCTCTCTTTGCGAACGCAGGCAGACTAATGGTGCCAGCCTGATCTCTATCCTCATTGTAAGGGCGGCTTCCTCGGTCTGTCGCGACTCCTAGGTGATGTTTCGCTCGGCGCATTGGGATGCGCACCACAGTCAAGTCTCGGGTTGGCGGGATATAAGGCGGGGCGACGGCGGGGGCCGAGCCCGGGCTCGGAGTATGAGGCATTGATGCATCGCGAGGGAGTTTGTGGCCAGGTCCTCGAACACGAGAGTCGGGGTGAACAGAAGACGAGGGGAGGTGTGTCACGAAGTAGGTATGGAATTCTCGTGTTTGCGCCTCGTCGGACGACGGGGATATTCGGCTGAGGAGCGATCTCGGATGCCTTGGCCGAACCTGTCGAGACTTATCGGAGGGAGTGGTGCAAACTGGATAAGTCTGTGAGCTTCGCAGACAGTTACTCATGCCAGAGATGGCCTGTAACCGCTGCAGTGTGCTGGTTCTACCATTACGGCAGGCTGAGCGAATAGTGAGGCGATTCGGTGTCGCGGATAGTTGAACCGCCGACCTAAGAAGCCAAGCGGCGGGAGTAGTTGTCCAATCGACAGCGGGACGTGTAAATAGAGCCATTGTCGAAGACGAAAGGTTTGCGATACAAGAGTTCCGGGTTCTCGATCATCAGGGTTCCTTGAAAACTCGGATCGCAATGCAGGTTAATGTCTGCAGAGCCATGGGGCGAGTTGGTTGTTGAGCGTTGGGTGCGTTAGCGGAGGAGACAAGGGGGTGAGGAGTGGGATATTGGCGGCTCAAGACGATCGTTGGATCGAGAGGACTCGGGTCAGAGGCGCCGACTGAGAATGATGAGAGGATGATGAGAACGTCGCAACTTGAGAGAGATATCTTTTCGGTCTCTTTAAGGGGATAATATCATGAATTTGCCCCAAGCACTCGTGTCAGCGCCAGAGAGTTGATCAAGGTTCAATCGATCTGGCTCTGCCTTGCTGGCGGTCGGAAAGTGACGATGATGGGTCTCCGGAGTGGAGGATCTATCGGGTCCTAGGCCGGAATCGCAGTCTAACCAAGTTTTGACCAATCAGCAGAGAGGTCAGCCTAGAAGCGTTGTCGGCTTTTCAGGGGCCAATATCCCGCGAAGACCGCTAATTTTCAACGACTGCTCCCCGTAACTTAGCGCCCGGCCTCCATCATCTCCAGGACAGGCCAGTACGTACCGCTGTCGACGAACGTCATTCATCCGCCAAGATCAAATTCAACAACTTCTTATCGATCCATCGTCACTACGAAGCCCCTTATCAAGCTGAGCAGTTCGCATCGCCCATCAGGTTCTCGCACGGTCCATCTCATGCTTCTCTAGGCCTACATCAAGGCTGACATACCCATGTCGACAGCATATCCATCTCCTGGCAAATGGGCGAGTCCGAGACAGCAGCACCCGCCGATGCGGACGGGCCAGAGGCTTCTAACAAAGACCTCCCCCGCATCGTGGATATCGATGCCGCGGGAGACATCATTCTAGATGTGACTTTCGAGACCTCTGTCAGCACTCTCAAAAAGACTCGCAAGGCTGCGGCTGCAGCCAGCAAGAAAGCCGGAGCCCAACCCCCAAAGCCATCAGACTTCAAGTCCAAGGTTCGGGTTGGGTATCGTGTGAGTCTAGAGGCTCTGAAGAAGCACTCCAAGTACTTTTCAAATCTTCTCTCAAACTCGCAGTTTCGAGAAGCCAGACTCGTTCTAGATGCCCATGAGCAGCTTGCACAGTTGAAGATCAACCCGAACGAGGCAGATGTCCAAGATCTACCCTGGATTCCCATCACGGATGATGACGATGCTACCAAGGCAGCCGGAAGGGAAAATGCTATGGAGGACATCCTCAGTATCATCCATCAGCGGCCTCCAACGATGTCCCGAGGCACAATGTCGTATGCGATGACGCTGGCTATCGTCGCGGATCGTTTCGATTGTGTGGCAGCGGTAGCCCGGGTTCTTAACACGGACCTCAAGTTCAAGTGGCCCTTGACGTCCAATAAGCCTTTGCGGAGTGAGGATGGGCGACCTACGGACGTGGAGCAAGTCTTGCGCCAGAAGATTCTTGTTGCATGGCTATTGGGACAGCCGTTGCGACTACAGCAATCAACTCGAGAACTGATCATGCGAGGGTCAAGCCTCTGGAGCGATTTCCATGATCCAGATGCAGATATGACTGCTACTTGGTGGAATTTACCAGACGGCTTAGAGGGTAGGCTTGAGATCATCAGAGCTTGGCCACCAAATAGGACAGTGTGCTAACCGGTCGACAGAGGAGCTTCGATACCGGCGAGAGTGTATACTCAACACCGTTGCCTCTGTCCAGCGCCACTTCTTTGCTTTGTTCACGTCCAGAGATAGACAATGCAAACTTGGATACGACTCGAGCGCAGCATGTGACTCATTTCAGCTTGGCCAGATGCTAAAGTTCTTTGTCAACAAGAACTTGCTTTTCATCGTCGATTACAGCCCGGCTTCCATGATGATGATACCTGATACTGCCATGATCGAGGTTGAAGAGCTCTTGTCGACACTGCAACAATGTCCGAGTTACCAGGTTGACAAATACCACACTAACTGCGGGCTACGCATACGCCTTGAGCCTATAGTAGGTTACATGAGATCCATGTTGTCTGCCAATGTCATCGCGATACCATATGCGGACTGGAAGAAGCGACGAACAGAGGTCTCCTGGTTATCTTTGAGGGACAATGTTCCCAACGACAAGGATAACACACCCAAGAAATTTGAATTCACAAGAGCCATTGCGAACGACCAGAGACTACGATATGAAGGAGCACTCTACGTGGATCGAACGGCGAAGGCCATGTTCATGGCCGAAGAGTGGGATTGGACCCCCGAAGGGTGATTGAGAAAACAGAAGACTTTGCTTGTCAATGTTATGTGTTTTGGATAATAGACTGAGATAAAGTCAAGAAGATTATAGAAAGCGACCCGAATCACACATGATTTACGCGCCAGATGCGCATCCCTTTGTCTTTTCGTCTTCCTACTTAGGACGAGACAGTGGTGGTCTTTTCAGTAGGAACATTCTTGGCGGCGGTTGAGCTGGCGTGGCTCTCGTCATCATCGACAGAAGCAGGGGCCTTGGCCTTCATGAAGGGCCAGCGACCATGTGTCTCATGGAATCGCATGACGACGAAACCGATCATGACACAGATCCAGTACAAGTTGTACGAGATGACAGAGCCATAGGTAGCCGAGTTGGTCCAGCCCAGGATGGCATTGAAGATGCCCCAACCGTTCTGATCTTGATCGGTGGAGGTACAGCACTTGAGAAGACTTAGTACGTGATGAGAGAGATTATAGGGGGGTGTCGACTTACGTTGATGTGCCAGACACTCTGATCAATATCGTAGGAGCCAGGGCCAGAGCCAAATTCGGCAGCCTCGCCGCCAATGTACTCATTCCACTTCTGCTGCTCGAAGCTCCAGACGGAGCGGGAGAAGAGACCGGCACCAACGAGGTACAATAGACAGGTGGAAACAACGAGGAAGACCTGAAGCTTAGTGGTCGAACCACCCCTGATATACAAAGTCAGACTTCAAGTACTTGGGACTCGGAGAGCTTCAAAAGGGAACTTACTTGTACAGAACGTAGCCGACAAGACCGCCAGCGATAAGACCGACAATGGTGGGGAGCGGAATCGACTTGGCTGAAGCAGAGAAAGAAACACCAGCCACGAAGACAACTGCCTCGATGCCCTCACGGAGGACGGTGATGAAGGGCAGGACAAACATGGCGTACTTTTCCACCGACTTGAACCATCCCTTGGAGCCAGCCTTGAGGGGAGACTCGAGGGCCTTGGCAAGCTTGAGGCGCCACTTCTGCTGCATTTTACCAATGCGCAGCAGGGCAGCGCCCATGACGGAGATCACAAGAGAGGCGAAGAGACAAAAGGCGCCTTCATAGTAGTACTCGTTCGCCTCCCATGAGTTGCTGCCTACAGTGTAGAAGACGCCGATGAGAGCGGCGGCGACAATCATGCAGATGAAGAAGCCGATGCCTACACCAAGCCAGACCTAGAGGCCACAGTCAATATACTTGATCTCTCAAGAGGTTGAAATAAGGGAGGGTGGCTGACCTGGCGTCTCAGCTGCCTGTACACCTTGATATCGCCATTGGGGCCGTCAAGGGTTTGCTTGAGGAAAGCAAGCAAGACAGAGACGATTATGACAGTCTCGAGGGTCTCTCGAAAGACAACGAGGAAGACGGGTACCGCAAAGACATCGACTGCCATGACAAAGGCTGGTGCAGTTCAAGTGTTGATGAAACTGTATCGGGATCAAAGACCAAGAAGAAGGGAGACTTGAGGTCGATGTGAGAGAAAGGCTGAGAGCAGATGCAGCAATGAGGATAAAAGGTTATGGAGGGGCAACAACGGGGATATTGTGCTTCAAGTTACACCTCGTCCTAGCTCTTGTCTTGACTAGCGGCAGGCTTGATCTGATAAAGGATCAAGTATCACAGACGCAGATCGGATAATCGGGATTCGGGCTGAATCTAAGAGTAAAGATCAAGAGGCAAGAGAGAGGGAAAAAAGCCACGCAACTTAGTTGATATTTACTCTCCGAACTAACTTAGTTGGTTAGCTACACGAGATGCATCTTTTGGGGAATCACATGGTTGAGACAAGATCGATTGGGCTGAAGAGAATATGCCATCCCGAGGACCGGCGCATTTGCCTCTAGACCAACCCCGGCCGGGGCAAGCAAGAAAGTGATGCTAGGAAAACAGACGATCCACGGGCTTCAGATGGGGGTTGTGGCTTGTTGCTAGCAGTTGACGCTCGGCAAGGAATTGCCGCGACGTGGGATGTTGGAAGGGGAGGGGGTGTTCGTTTAAGCATGAGTGAAAAGCTTGTCTTGCCTTGAGAAGTGGGTGTCCTACTAACGTTGGATCTCACAGGCGGATTGGGTCTCCGGTGAGGGCATCATCCCTGGAGGAGGGAGGGGATCTCGACTAAGGCCTATGGAGACCGTCTTGACGTTGTTGTATCTGAACGCAAGAGACACCTGATTCTCGCTGAGGGGCACCGATAATGGGTGAGCTCGCTGCGTCGCGTGTTGATGTACAGATTGGTTGATATGGTCTTGGGATCTCCTCGGAGGTTGTCCAATATCGTATCGTGTATGTATAGATGAGGCGCGAAACGGAGGCATCGAACGGTCAAAGATGATGGAGGATCGGCAGAAAGGAGCACGAACAAGCATCGTGCGACACTGTTGAACCGTTACAGACAAGGCGGTATCTTTACCCCACAATGCAGCTTGTTAACTATGTTAGTTAGTTTCTAGCTGGATGGATGTGGCTTCCAGGGTTCGTTCCCAATGCAGCATCTCGTAGACTAGTTACGAGAGGAACTGTTCTTGCGGTTTTGTTCCGCAACAGGCGACAATGAATCAATCTTGCCCGGTCTTTTTGTTGGTGGTGGTGGTGATGATAATGGTGGTGTTGACCACAGTTCAGCCGCAGCAAGACATCCCTTCCCTAAAGCGGGCCGACCTCGTGGTTTCGCTTCCCTGGGAACAAAGATCAAATCTTATCAGATCATACGAGATGATCATGACTGACTTCAAGTTACCGAATCATCAGCCTCAATCTCCTCCAAAAGACAAGGCCGGGAGAAAGCGGAACCAGCGACCAGTCTTTCCATTCTTCAGCCATCGACAGAGACAACCTTGATTCAGCAAGGGTCTCAGCTGTCAGCCCATTCTTTGGACCCATGCATGCATTGCTTCTTGCCGGGACCGTTGACGGGGTCCACTCAGTGTCGTCTATCAACCGAATCGCGCACTTGTGGCTTGGGCAGCTCGGCTTCGACGTGCCGAGACCGTCGTCTCTGGGTACCTCAGACGGAGTGCGGAACGGTGTCGTGAGCTTGTTTCATAGCACAGGGATGTCTAGTTACCTAGTTAGATAGGTACCCCAGACACGAGAGGGGTTTTTCTCGATCCTACCCACACACGAGGTAGGTCCACCGTGTTATATGCCGAGAGAACAAGGTGGCACCACAGCCAGAAACTTAAATGTCTCTTTGAGATCCTTGTCGAGAATGGGTTCTTGGGTAGCGATTGATAAGATTGGCCCACCTTTGGCGATCTAACTTGGACTAACGAGCCGAGCTACCGGGAGGCTCCAACCTCACCTGTGTACTGCACCAACAAAAGATGGAGTTATCGTCCAAAACGAAGAGCCGGGCCCTTGATGGACCTCAAGCCTCTTCAAGCCACAACGGACCAACAACAGCCTATCTTATCCATCTACAGCTTAACTAGCATCAGTTAATTCGCCGCCGCGATTCAGCGGATCACGAACGAGTCCTCATCGGCTCATCTTGGGTGTTACAGGCCGCAGGGGTCTGTTTTGTTAGCTTCCCGCTAATGGGTACTAACTGTACTATAGAAATAATATGTTAGGAGAGGTATCTTGCTTTTATGTGTGGTATCTATTATATCCTCACTGATCAAATTGGCTTATACTATATTAGGATTCTGCCAATTGCATTACTGATGTGCCAGACTATCCACTATTTAACAATATAGACCCCTGCGGCCTGTAGAGCATTAGCCCGTGACAGATTTCTAGCCCGCCCTGCCTCCCACCACCGAGCTTAGTGCGGGCATCTGTTATAAGGGTAGAGGTATATAACAAAGTATATAAG
>JADDON010000496.1:0-30127 GCA_017140175.1 Fusarium staphyleae | reverse complement strand
AGGCAGCCACCTTCCAACATCAACAGAAAGTGTCAGTCGATAACACCAAACCTGCCATGATCGGCTGGACGCTACTCGTGGAGTTCGTCTTTTCTCGTCCTGTATCACGGCTCGGCTATCACCGGCCACACCTTGAACAGAGGAAGCACGATGCATTCGCAAACATGTCTATTCTCGTAAGAGGCTGCAGAATGAACGGGGAGGGAGGAGTATCGTCGCCAACAGAGGAAAAAGAAAAACGCCTGGGTGCGAGATGTCTGGGCTCTGTATGCATTTACAACACTCAGAATAGAGTGTGAGTGTATACTCTTGCAGATCAGGCTCACCGGTCGGACAAGGAAGAAGAGTCTATGTCGCCATAACGATGTGCCATTGGCAGAGTCTTTCTCTCATAGCACGAACTCTCTGGCGAATTGTTGGCTGATCGTTGCGCCCCCAAACCGGCATGGATGTTGTAGTTATCAGAAGTGATCGGGCATTGTCTTCTCAATCAACAACTGTAGGAATCAGATCTAACGTTAATCGAGGGGTAGCTGCGGCGCGGAGCGGTCCGCCATCGACGGAAAATCCGGTCATTGGACTCTGAAGCAGTCGTTTGCAGCAAATGTCTCACTTGAATGCAGAGTGCATATGCCCGGACGAATAGGATCATCCAGTCAGTAGCCGTGGGATAGCTAGATATCCTATCTTTCGACTGGCAAGTGGCTTGAGGAGATGGTGACCTGGCAGGCTTCTACATCCAATAAAGGAAAACACTTCGTGAACCCATGAAGATCCCCTCAATCTCTCGAAAGGGCACAGCGCATCCCCGATATATATTCATACGCCGTATACAAAGCAAGCAGGCTATGCAGTCGGCCAACCAGCTATTGCTTGCAGCCCTTCGTAACCCACCTGCGGGGGGGTTGAGGTTGCAACATGACCTTTGGTAACACAGCATCGAAATCAACGATCCTTCGGTAAGAACTCGAAAGATGATTTGTTTTATTTCATGCACCAAAATCCAAGTTGAGGAGGGTGGTGAGGATCTAACTTCCATGAACACAATGTCACTCTCAATACCCTGTTACTGGTCTCTGCCAGCCCGGCCTTCTACATATCGTGTGACCTCGACTGTGCACGGGGCTAAGCAGAGGCAAAGCCTGTCACTTGGATCTGCAACCCGCTCAAACTGTTTCCTCCATGTACTTCTACATAACTTTGGTCAAGTCTTGAGCAGTCTTGACGTTACTGTATCAAGCAGTAGCGAAAGGTATTGTGGTATAGCTATGAGTGTGGTCGAACAACCCAATTTAGTCGGATATTGGTAGGATTTGGATAAGAAGCTCTAATGACAAGGTAACTGTTTACCATAGGCTCACCTAGACATCATCTTTGATGAACTTGATAAAGTATAGCTGGGGTTTAGATACCAAACACGTTCCGCTACTTTTTCTCCATTATTTCGGGTTACTAGTTTAATTAACACCCAGCCTTCAGTTCGCAAAGTCGTGACAGCACCTTGCTTGTGAGAGAGAAGAAACCACCCGGACATAACCGAAGAGTCGAAATGAATAAGTACATGAGCCATTCTACAAAGGGCTTTCTGCCTCCATAAATTACCATATCGGCCTGTGCTGAACCTTTTATATGCCCCGTCGTTACGAGTCAGAATCCCTCACTCGGCAATATTGACAACCAACTTCGTACAGCTCACGCCACCAAGTAGCACGTCCAATCCGATGTTAATAGCCTCCAAACCTTCACCAACTACTCTTGGCTCTGGGCTCGGTCTAATGGTCCCCTTAGTCAGATTCTCCCTCAGCCATGTCCCAATCCAATATTGGAACTGCTCCAGCCTCTCCTCTTCTACTGACGACGGCACGACAAAAATGGTCTCCACGCCAGTGACGAACTCCGCATCCGGAGGGATAATGGGTGCCGATCCAATCTTGGCCGTAACATTCACCACGCCTTGATCTTCTTCAACGAAAGCTTTCAACACAGCCTGGCACAACTTGAGTTGTCCAGTAGCAAGAAAACAATGCCGAATGATTAGTCCATCTTTTTTGGCCGCCGAAACGATGTCGTCCACGACTTGTAAGCTCTTGTAGTCAAAGACACGGTCAGCACCCAGTGACGCCACATACTGCTCGTTCGCTGACCCAGCAGTGGCATAGACGGCACCGATGGAAGAATTGGGGTCCTCCCGCAGCTTCCCAGCAGTTTGTACGCCCATGGTGCCAATGCTAGAGGAAGCACCCCAGATTAGGAGAGCTTCCTCTTTCCTATCAGCAGGCTTCTTCGTCCCGCTGTAGTTACTGGTACTGGAGATAGTGACTTCTCCCAGCCTGGGGATACCCATGGCATCCCACGCGTTAAGGGGTACCTCGACGGCGACGGGCAGCGTTGCCGCTTGAGTCCAAGACAAGCCCTTTTCTGGAAGAGGTGTAGCATGCTGCCAAGGAACGAGACATCGCTCTTGGAATACGCCGTAGTCTGGGTCGCAGGACTTCCAGACGGAGGCCGAGTAGGCCGCGATACGAGTCGCATTCGCTTTGAAATAGACAGGGACGTTGTCTCCGACCTCAATGACTAATCCCGCGAAATCGAAGCCGATAACAGTAGGATATGTGGGTATGAAGAGACCCTGACCGCGCATTATGGTGTCGGCTGGATTGAGGGCCACCGACTTGACAGCAATAAGAAGCTCGCCTGGCCCTGGTTTGGGGGTGATGCGGGACTGAATCTCAAAGGGCTGACCTTTGGCCCGGGCAACGGCGGCTAGGTGGGAAGTCATAGGGACTTTTGCGCAGCTTTCAGTGTGGGTTTACTTGTAAACGGAGCGTGGTTATGTACTCAAGAGGTGTGAAGAAAGATGTTAGTTCTAGTGACTCTTAACGAGGAATCGCCTTTCTCTTATACTACTCAACCATAGAGTGACATCCTGTCTCATGCGATCTTATGTGACTACTACAAATGGCGGGAGGTTCGTGGCAACACATTCACAGCCAATCAGAGGTCTCTGCACCCGAGGAATAGTTAGCGTGAAAGGGCTATATCCGACGTAGGGCTAGCCGTGCGAAAACATTGATAGGTATGTGGGGAATCGAGAGTGAACCTAGTCCATCCATCTCCACCACTTACGTATTACATTAGCCTCAGCATTGTCTCCTTTTCCATCGCGGAAACCCCTTACGAGCAAGTAGCTGCAAGCAAATATGGCCTCGGCTGTTCCAAGAGAAGCCCGGGAGCGAAGGACCAAGAAGCGGTCGAGGTTTGGCTGCCGAAATTGTAAGCTCAGGAAAGTCAAGGTAGGTTCTTCTAGGCTCCTCAAAGTGTTTATTGCTCAGCTGAATGGCTTTACCAGTGCGACGAGACGAAACCACAGTGCAGGCGATGTATTCTATTTGGGGTGCTGTGCAACTTCACACCTCATATTGCCGACTTACAGCCTATGGCTGACACGACGAGTCGACTGATGGCTCGAGCGAAGATAGATCCTCAACCTTGCCCTTCCAGTGCTGTCTGGACATGTGATGAATCAACGTCATATCAGTTGAACGCAAGGTGTCAAAACTTCATAACCCGGTACCTTGGACGGAGTCTCACTACTCCAAATGACCCCAATATGGCACAGGTCAATCGGAAACTCCTGGAGTTAGCCTTTACCGTATGTCTTACTTAGTATTCGTGTCTCCATCAGTAGGGATGAAGTTGCACTCTCCGTCACCTAGAGCTCTACTAACACGGCACTCAGCACCCTTTCCTCATGCATGCGTCTTTAGCTGTGGCGTTCACATATGATCGTTATCTGGATACCTCGTTGGGTTCTCGCCGCACCATAGAAGAGTGCTATCACTGGTCTCAAAGCACGATTCTTCTCAACAAACGGTTGAAAGAACCTATTCAACCTCAGGACAAAGATGCCATCTGGGGAACTGCAGCTTCTCTGGCTATGTTGACCTTCTCGTCCCCAGACGCATGCATCCCGGGAGAATCGTGGCCTCTAACATCATCCGACTCTTCCGATCTAGATTGGTTGCGCATGAATAATGCTAAAATGTCATTGTGGCATATAGTCAACCCGCTGCGACCAGATAGTCTCTTTTGCGTCATGGCAGCCACCTATGCCCAAATGCATATACCATTACCACAGACTGGTATAGATGGTATACCGACGGCCTTGGCATCCGTTTGCCATCTGGAGGACTCAGCCATGGCGAGCAGCAATCCCTATTTTTGCGCCGCACACGCCGTGTCCCAGATGCTGCATCTCGCCGATAGTGATGTCACAACAGGCCAAACCCAACTCTTCACGCGCAGTATCCACGGTCCTTTTGAGCACTTGCTCCGGGCAAGGGATCCGGTAGCGCTTTTATTACTGTACCTGTGGTATCGCAAAGTGAGTCGCAGTATCTGGTGGATTGAACTCCGGGCTAGAGTAGAATGTCCTTCTATTTGCTCATACTTAAGCATATATCATAAGGAAAATTCCGGGGTACAGGCCTTCCTGCCTGGGGGTGCTCTAGACAACTACATGATGAGTAAAGACTGAGTATTTTTCGGACATACAATATCTTTTGATATATTTGTAGTCTTAACTAATACCCGCGTGACGTTTTACTGATTGTCTTATTTAATTCTTTAAGAACAATATTGGTGGTTATTTGCATGTGCTTCCAGGCCATCTCTACCATTTCAACAACGGGTTGAGTGATATTCTGTCCTTTTTGAGCGTCCTTCCGTTATGACCTGCCCTTTAGGTATCAGAATAAATGGCCGGTCTGCCACGCATTTTGGCCGTACTGGGCGGTCATCCAATCTAGTACCCACAAGCCTGCACAAGACAGCAGGAATTGATATGGGCATCTTTTCGATTGACTTTTGGAAAGAAAACAGGGTAAGGACCATTGCCACCCATTCACAGATCGCCCCACACGAGTCATGTCTTACTTGATGATCCTTCTTAGCGCACTCTTCTGAATCATGATGTGCGTGGATTAATGTAGGGGCTTGGAAGCATAATTTAAGTGATGTAAGCTTTCTCCTCTCTCAGGCGGTATTCTGGGACTCGTTTCATGTACAGTATAAACGAAGAACAGGCTCGAAACGAATCACTTACGCAGCATGTGTTTTTGGTCAAAAGATGAGATATGTATGGCTTGCCTATTGCTTCTTTAATCACCTAATGAACCTTATAGAGCTGTAGGTTCAGGTCGGTGTCTAAAGTTTTACCAGCGTTTTTCTCAATGGGAGGACCATGTGATTGTTAAACGACTCAAGGAGCAAGTGGCCTAAGTAACAGCCCATTATCATGCAGATGTCCTTAAGAAAAGACTTCAGAGGAGGTTGCATGTCAATTGACCAAACTGGGTCTACAACAATACAGCTACAATTACTCCATGAACAACAAAAAGATTATAATATATATATTGCGCAAAAACATACAACAGCGGGGATTCGCTGGTCGTCACCGACCCAACTACTAATCCGCCCCTCACCGGCTTATCTATGGGAGAGCGGACGGGATCCCGAGTTCTCCGATGGGTATGGTCGTATGTGATTGCTTTCGATGGATAGATGGTATATGAATGGATTACGGCAATGGCTTCCTATTCAGCCTCCTTGGCTATCCGGTCAACAAAGTTAGACTATTCTTCATCACTAGTCTTGTCGAGATACAGATTGGGCGTTACAAGTGCGGCGCCGCCAGCGGTGATTAATAATCCACAGTCTTTTCCAACACCAGACCATATCTGAGATATGAAACGCCATGGACGACCCTAATGAAACTAGGTCTGACGGATAATTGTGGGACATAGCTAGTTAGAGACTGAGTAGAATGGTTCCCTAAATACGAATTGTAATGGACCATACCTACGTACAACTCACATTTGCTCTGATTGAGGGAATACACCTGTTTAACCAAGGAAAAATATGATAATTTCCATATATGAAAGCATGATGTCCTAGTCTTTCAGCATATAGGATTTGAGATTTCTTGACTTGCTGCTTCGAAGACTTCCGCGGTCTTATAGCTGGCCTTATTGACTTCCGCCATAGCCTGTATGTTTTGGCATACAGTCACCGAAATAAGCTTGTAAAACCCCTTTGTTAAGTACTAAGTTAGAAGTACGTACGCTGCAGATAAAGAGACACAGAAATTATTTGGTGGGGACGTATCTGAGCCTCTGTTTGAGAGAGTCGAGCTGAGATATAAACACTTACTGGAAACGCACTACCAGTCACCTTGAGTTTCTCATATCAATGGAGAGCGCAAACGTACACAAATTATTTCCATCCGTTCCTACATGTTATTTTATTCCGTTTCACCTCGCGCTTTTCTTATTCTCTCAGGCAGCTTAGTCAGTACTAGTTGCAGGTATCTGACTCTATGTTAACTGGTCCTGGAACAGCACGTTCACGCAACCAATGTCGACCATACCTTGAGTTTTGTACTGTCGAATTTCTCCGGGCGCTCTGGTTATTTGTTAGGTGCACGAGACTTTCAGACAGGGATTGACGAGAACTCTATATGGGGAGCCGAGACATTCCAAAAGACACATCTCAGCTGACATGTTCCTACGCTTTAAGGACCTACGACCATTGTTGAGACCCTTTTTCCATGTTTCCTCATATTCTTGACAGGTTCACTGTTTCACATGTTGTTTGGGTGATGCCTTGCTGTTGATGTCTAACCCGAAACAGTCAGTTACGTTGTTCGAGGATGGCAAAGTTACCAAAGACTAGAGACGATGGGTGCTCTTTGGCCGCATGCCTGATGGCGGCGAGAACATGTTCGCACATTGATCATACGATGATATACGCACTCTACGTAGTAGCTGAAATAAGCTTGTCTAGTTAGTGACGTAGGTAGGGGCGCAGTCATGTGTAGTCGACCTAGCGAACTATTGTAACCAATAAGGGACTGACTTGTTGCATGAAGGAAGGGGGCTAAGGTTAAGCGCCAAGAACCATAGTATTCTTGGTCTAGACAACGGACGATCGTGGGACGGAGTCTTTCCGCTTCCAAAATAACCTTAACATGTTTGATCAAGTCAAAAACGTTCGGGGTCATAAGAGAGAGAGAGATTTTTTTCTTTTCCTATCTGGAGTACGGAGTACTTCAAACCTTTCACGAGAGCGAAGATTCTAAGTCTGCTCTTGTTGGAGGTCATAATTAAATACTTATGTGTGTGTGAGGGAAGCAAGTTGTGCTAAGCAATGTGGGGTCCGAAGGGTGGAATCTAAGGGAGGTCGGTGTTTAAGGCAGCCAGCCATCTTCTAACAGCTCTAACAAGCATTCAGTGATGGGAAGTTTTACGACATGCCCAAACGGGACAAGTTCGCTTGTTTGTTTTTCAATTTGGCCTCCTGATTCTATCCTGACCGACATCGATGTGGGACCAGGGTGGGTATTCGTAGATCTAGTTAGTGGAAGGATTCGACAAAAGTCCCCTCGTATCTACTTTTGTACAGCCCTGTGGAGTAAAAGGCAGAATCAAGGAGAAAGCCCACAAAGAAATGATGCTGTTTCTTATAGCTGCCAGGGGTAGAAGCATGGCGCCAAGCCACGAGTCAAAGCTGAATTTCTGGGGCAAAGTTCCAGCACCCTCAGACCCATGCGTGTTGACGTCGACAGCTCACTTCTGATGTCAGGGTCCTCTTCTCTGATACGCTGGACTTAGACCAATTCGGAGTAATGACGACCAGAACGTCGAAGGATTCGGCGAATGTGGTTCATTAAATTGTGAGCGGACTGAGTTGTAGCACGATAACTGGCTCCTCCTCGTGCCGCTCCTCGTGCTCCCTCCACAGTTTTGGACGTGGTAGGTGGGTTTGTTTTGTTACCCAGATGTGAGGGCTTGGTCCCAATCGCAAGTAGATGCCCCAGATTGATGCCTGCTACTATACGTAAGTCTTGTTATGAGCTTGTCACGAACCGTTGCCGATCTGTCGGAAGAGCCCACCATCCGCTAGGCATCGGCATCATCGTTGAGACACAACAGGCCTCGTTAGATCAACTGCCCAAGTTCCAAGTTTGTACCGCGAGCCAAAGCCAGTAGTATGAGTATATAAACCTACATTGTTCTCCTCAATTTGAGCTGTTCATCACCAGCATAAACACTTCACCTTTACCACCATCATCGATACCAATCCTCTTTTCACAAACAACCATCAAGATGCACGCAGTTAAGGTAAGCGCATTTTCAGCCTAAAGGGTTGTCAAACAGCAGCTAACAGTTCACAGACTTTCATCATGGTGCTTCTCACCGCTACTCCGGCTGTCCTGGCAAAAAAGGAGCAGTGTGATGCTCCCATAGAGCCGGGTCAACACCCTGATTGCCTGGGAGGCGACTACGCGGCGTGTCTCACTAAATATAACGCTCAATGCTGGACCGAGTGTCCCAATTCGCCTGCTGGTGGAGGTGATGCTCCTTGCCACACTGGCTGTACTACAAAGAATACCAAGAGATGTGCCGGAGTGTGCATGGCCATCAGGAACTGCGACGACTGCAAAAAGTCTGTCGATTTACAGAGTGCACTTGAGAATAATCCTGATTCCGAGGAAGCTTGTTCCAACGCTAACGGTGAGTTCCTATTACCAGACGTGAAGATGTAAGCTAACATGTTAAGGTGAAATCTTATACTATTGCAACTGCTAAGGGTTTCTACCGGAACTATTTAACGCTGGCATACGATGGGATAGGTTGTCTCATATCTTGTACACTATGTAGTATTTTTGGGTTTGTATTTACTCTGGTTTAGTCCTCGCGGGGAAGTCATTATACCTGTGGACTTTATTTCGTTGGAATTCCAGTCATTGAAAATTAAACACAGCTTCATAGGATGTGTCCAATCGTAACTCGCTAAACCCAGGCCTCCAGTGCCTCAGATCATATGCTGGATTGCTGTGCCCGTCCCTGACCTGCGACGAGGTAAATCAGCTTTCATTTGAGAACAAGTGTTGTTCTACCAGATTTTGAACATCACAGATATGGAGGATGTCAAGAGAGATTACCAAATTATCAGGCAAAAAAAAAAAAAAAAAGGAATTCTCTAATTCTTATAAGACCCTATCTGGCTTGCTCGCCTCCAAGCTTGGCGACACCTGCTGACTGGATTGAAGGAAATTGGGCCACAAGTCTTGCCGCAAAGTTCCCGATTGATAACTATAGGTTTGAGTGGATCTTTCCTGTTGCCATGTTTAAGGGCGATTATCAAAATAGAGCATCTTAAGCCTTCTTTTTGCTAAGTTTTGGTTTCTAGTCCTTGTCTATGACTCTTCCGCCCTCCTCTGTCGACGATTTGTAGCCATCTACTGTGATATTTATAATAAGTTGATAACTGGTCTTACAGCATCATCATAGCTAGCGCGTAGGATTATACCTACCTTTTAGCTTATTCCGCTAGGTGTCGTCCATCTCCGATCCACAAGTCAAATATTATCTCGAATCGTTGACGTCAGTGGAGGTGAATTCTTTTCAAACTTAGCTGCCACCCAGCTAAGATAAGTTATATCTCATCAAATACAACAGACCTGTGCCTATCCGGAATAAATATGCAAGGAGTTAGGAGAGTATTGTCCTCTTTTCCCCGAACGAAGAGACAATTGACGACATCGAGATACTGCTACTCGACACACCATACCACACACAACACGGCCATGCGGGACAACAAACTCGATTGCAGTGATTCGAGCAATGCTCAGCATGGACGTCACGAATCACACAAGCCAAATGTGCCAAACCAAGAAGAAGACTGCTACATACTGTCTCTCCTCACGGATGTCCCCCATCACCAATACATGACAGAGCTGCGGGCTGAATGGTTTCCCGCGCATCTGCTCAAGGTCGATGCCCACGTTACGCTGTTCCACGCCCTTCCAGGGTCCAAGCTGCTACAGATAAAGAAGGACATTACAGCTGTGGCAGCGCGCACAGCAACATTTGACATTGAGGCAACAAAAAATGGCGTATATAGGATGGGAAAGGGTGTGGGTATCAACATCTCAGAATCTGGTGATGTTAATGGGCAGAGGAAAGCAGCAAGTATACGATCCGAGCTGAGAAAGGGGTGGTTGGAATTTTTAAGCGAACAGGACAGACGTGAAAGATGGAAGGGACACTATACAGTTATGAACAAGGAGTCAGACAAGACAAAGGTGGATGAATGCTTGAGAAGACTAAAGAATGAATTCAGCGGAAGTGTTGGAGTAGTTCAGGGGTTAAGCCTTTGGCGGTATGAGCGAGGATGGTGGAGGCAGGTGGAGGAGATGAGATTTCGATAGCTAGAGGCAGTGCGACGGCGTCTTAATTCTTGCGAGTATGGTAATAGAGTACAGACTCCTACACGTGCATAAAATCATTGCTAATAGGGCCCTACGGCTACTGGTTATCTCAAGGTGTCATATACATTCAGCATTGAAACCCAGGGTGTTACAGGCAGGCGGCTTTCCAGACCTTTTTTTTTTTTCGTACCGAGGGCGTTATCGGCAGCGCGATATCTATAGAATAGAACCTTCAGGATTCAGAGATCCAGGAGAGGAGACGTCGTCACTTGCGTGACTGAGCCTTAATGGCTACGGTTATAGATAGTTTTCGTTGTTGAGACTTTAAGTTAGTTTCCAGCTGAATACTCAATACAGCCTGGGGCTAAAACGTTGAGCCAATACGCACGCGAGTTGGCTAATTCAGAGATTAGGCTTCGTTAGTAGCAGAGTGGTAGCGATGGACGAACAATACCTAATTGTTGTTGTAGCCCTGTAGATCACCAGAATAAATGGTTGTTTTGTTTTGTTAGTTAAGGGAGGGCATTGAACCTGCCTCTTCTTCAAACCAATTACCCACTAACTAGAATCTGGGTGACTAATCAGGCCCCCACATACGTCATCGTTAAATCAAGACAATATTTTCAACAGATTACGGTAAGTTGTCAGCGGATAAAGTCACATCAATATAGTCATGGCTGTAAGTCTATCTCAGCTCAAGACGTCCGAACGAAATGCTACCTTAACAGACTTATGTCTGTAGAGTGTTTATCGATCCAGAGTTGAACTTGTTGGAAAGTGGGTGCCTTAGGCATCAAGCTCTCTTTGATCCACCGTTCGGACCCCAACGAACCTAGCACAACATGCTTCCTACATCAACACATTCAATCTCTAACAGAACGTACCAAAGACTTCGCTAATATCACTGCTATTTTCCCAGTTTTTCTAGAGTGGCAACCCACTCAAGCCTGCTTCCTCAAGTTTTCTTTCGCAGAAGCAAAGCAGTCGCCAGAGTAAATTTCCGAGTAAAAAAGATCAAAAGAGAAGTTACGAGAGATTATGGTTCAAATGCCAATAGATCTCGGGGAAGATGGTGACACCAAGCAGAAAAGTCTTTTACGATGTGGAAAATTTACTTAGGCTCCCTGATAAATTAGCCGTTTTAACGGGGGTTCTGGCTATACAACGAAGCGACACTCTTACTGATGACGCGTTGGCTACCGCTATTGGACTGACATCACTAAAATGTTCCTCCATAGAATCGATTGAGGCAGCTATAAGATCAAAGAAGGGCCTTGACCATGTCTTAAAGCGAATGTACTCGAACGGAGCCATCTAGTATCTTACGAGGAGCGAGCAAATTGGCCACTCATCCGTACTGGGGCGTTAGCGAGGAAGATTCATGTTGACATAGCAAAGCTCAATGAATTAGCCAAAGAGGTCATCGTTAATTCTACTGGGTGATTAATGATAGGGTGCAAAACTCAAACCAATGAAGAAGAGTCAACCAGACAGCTTCTTGAGGAGTAGACCGCAACACAAGACCGAATGGTATGATGTTCTACGCCGAGCTAGGGGATGATATCCCTAAATCACTTTTTATTCGGCCGCCTGCTATTGATGAGTAGATCATGGATATAGAGCGTAGGCTTGGCTCAACACTCCAGCATAACTATAAGGAGTTCCTTAAGAATAACAACGGTTTCCGTGCCACTCGGAACGGCAATATTCTTGACCCTCCTCCCTGTGCAGTTGACGATATTAGCCTTGCCGAGGTATACGTGAATAATCTTCCCTGTCAATCATATAATACTCCGGTGAGAATATGCTCCTCAAACTTCCAGGCATAGGCAAGTGAGGCAGTTATGAGCACTCTCATCTGCTTGGAACATGGGATGTTCTTGATGTTTGGTTCGTGTCGCCACCCCAAACAAAAAACACGATAGATGTGTATAATGAGGTTATGGCTAATCCAGCCACGTGAGAATATGTCAAAAAGGAAATTATCCACCTCGTCAGTTCTAGATACGGTGGTAAGAAGATGTTTGAGAAGCTTAACTGGGTCGTCGTCGAGTTGCTTTGAAGCACAACTTAAAGCACAAGGATCATCGCTGTTGATACATATGGATAACTCCCATAGTATTGACGAGAAGACGTATTCAGCTGTTATCATATATGAAGTTTAAAAACTGAGATAGAGTATTTCACGAAGCTGGATGATTCGTTGACTGTTCTTTCACTCGTCCGCTCATAACTCGGCCTCATATCTCCATCGAGGTTAGATGTCATATTTATCAAACTTTCTGAGAGACTATCAACCCCCTTGATTAACGTGTAGACATGAAGGTGCTATTTATTGGCCCAGATGCAATGCAAGCATTTGCCATTTTCTTCGGCAGTATTGTCGCAATCGTCGTTGCTGCATTTACCATCCACGGCCTCTGGGATGCCTGAAAATGTGCCACCGGTAACTTCATTTCTTCTCTTGGGTTCAAACAAGTCCCCAATGAAGCCACTCTCCAACCAGGCGTATGGTCCAGGGATTATCTCTTGGTTGTTCGTAGACATTGGTGAGGAGGTGACTACGAATATCAAGGCATGTTAGTAAGTAATGGATCTTTATGAGCATATTGTTTTAGTACCTTTGGGAATCTTGCAAAGAGAAAGGTGTGGAGTTCTGGTAGGCTGCGATATGTAGCTCTGTAGCAGCCACTGTTACAAACCAAATGTTCAGTAGTGTAATGAGAAGAGAAACGCGAGGGGAATGAGACAAGATATTTATGAAGATGACATATATTGCGACACGACAGATGTGACGGTTATCCACGGCATCTTACAACAACATGTGTCAGGCCACCCTATTTAGATCAATGAACTCTCACAGCACTGTCGCACACGGCTTCTAAATGGTGTTTGATTCTATGACTACCTGTATACACCGCCGCGTCTATCCGGTCATGCAGATGGTGAGCTGGCAATGGCAAACCCTCACATACCATATGTGAAGTCAGCCGCCACAATGCATGAATACGACATACTCCACGAATAAGGCTCTCGGTCGAGACATCCACAATGGGCTCATCATCAAGCTTCGTGCCAACACAGTACATTTATCAAAGTGACCGGCAGATACGACAATATCCGTGCTTTAGAGGGGTTTATCTACAAATAAAGAGATAAGAGGTGACGGCCATTAGCGATATTCCCGTTGAGATTAATTGAGAGTAACCGTGCTGTATAATAGTGAGGCTCTGCGAGCTCTCTGACCGTGGGATGGTCTCTGACAAGTCAAGAATACAATCGTGCCAATATAGTTGATCAAAGGCTCGCACTGTCAAACTAGGCTCTGTAACTAATGATCAATGATCACGCCGCACTCAAGGCATTCAGTTCTGGTTGGTTACATTCTCATCGCATACATCCCACCAGTTATGAGCATTTACATGTGCAGTTACTTTTCCGTCATATAGAGACCCAGTGCGCCATAAGATAAAGATGTGAGACCTTTACACTTATATATAGAAGACAGGACTTGTATAGCATAGCACTTACTCTTGAACCCTGCTATATAGCAGCATGATTAGTTAATCGGCGAAACGACTACCTGAACCTATTTCAACGTTCGATAATATGCTTTTATATATGAACAAGCTAAAATAAAAAAAGACTTAAGGGAAACAACACTATCATCAAAAGGGCCGCAGCCGCTCATCACTTGGAGAACAGCAGCTAGACAGAAGACATGATTGCAGACGTATCATACCCAAGTAACTGTATTAGCGACAGCTGTATCGTTAATTGCTTTGTTACCGGTTGCAGGTCTATAGAGTAAGGACCTTACCACTATGTCGGTATACAAAAGAGTGATTAAAGACTAATACCTAACAATCTTGATAACTTCATGGGACAGCTAACTACCACAGCGTAGCGTCTTACAGGAATTCTGGCATCGCAGATCACCGAGTTATTGCCTTACAACTTATTTCTGTATCTTTTACGGTCCTCGCATGATTTGGGATGTGACCCTTCGCCCTTCGACGGTTTGGTATTTGAGGTCCATGGAGCATTCTGAGAACGGAGAGATAATTCTGAATCCACTTAACATCGAATAGAGTCAACCTTTCCTATCTACTTCAATGTGGTTAAAAAAATATTAATTCTTCTTCCAATAGCATAGTAGACAAGTTTCTCTCGTATGAAAGTGTGTCTGTAATCCCCTACATGCCCTGGATCTCTCGCGGACGGTACTCAGACTCGAGATGCATCATCTCATCCTTAGTGAGCCCAACTTTCAGTGCTTCAACAGCTTCTTTGACACGGTTCTCGGAGTTGATGCCGAGTATTGGAACACAGCCCTTTTGCAGCACCCAAGCCGTGGCGATAATAGCCATGCTGACGTCCTTCTTTTTGGCTATTTCTTCAACTCGTCGAACAATATCAAGATTGGCATCGGCAAACCATGCCTTTGTTCTCTTGTCACTCCGGCTACGGGCGCTCTTACTGCTCTCATCTGTCGTGCCATCATTAGCGAGAGGCTTGGCCAAAAGGCCTCTTGCTATGGGACTCCAGGGAATAACAGCAACTCCAGTGGCTTTGCAGAAAGGGATCATCTCACGCTCCTCTTCCCGGTAGAGGAGGTTGTAGAACGGCTGCATTGAGATGAACTCTGTCCAGCCGTTTGACCGAGCGATAAACTGCAACCTCGCAAATTCCCAAGTGTACATGGAAGAGGCACCTAGGTATCGAACCTTTCCCGATACGACGACTTCATGTAGAGCTCGCATAATCTCTTCAGGCGGGGTTTCCTGATCTAATCGATGAATTTGCAGGACATCTGGTGATAGAATATTAGCTTATTCATCGATTTGACACGACTTTCTCTCTGTTCTTACCGATGTAATCCGTCTGAAGTCTCTCTAAGCATTGGTCAACGGCGTGGAAAATGTGTTTTCTGCTGAGACCCATCTGGTTGACGAGTGATCCATCGTTCACACTGTCAGGTCTAGAGTCATCGTCCATGACGGGGTTGAAGATCTTGGTTAGGATAACAACCTTCTGTCGAGGGATATTGAATCTCTGGAGGGCTCTACCAACAATTACCTCTGACTTACCGTTGGAGTAAGTGTCGGCAGTGTCCCAGGTGTTAATTCCATTATCGTAAGCCGCTTTGATGACATTCAGGCTCTCCTCCTCGTCTAGGATCCATGGTGAACCCTCCCAACTGCTTGAGCCAAATGTCAGGCAACCGAGGATAATCTTGGACACTTTCAATCCTGTGTTACCAAGTCTAGCTAAGTTAGCACATCCTTTTCATTGACGACAATCGGTTTTTTATAGGCACAGTGGAACACTTACCGCGTGTATTCCATTTTTACAAATGCCTGGTAATCTTTTACTTTGATATTGAGGTGCTAGGTAAATGATGATAATAATGGCGAACAATTCATCCTACCCCTCTTTTCCTAGATAACTCGATAACACCTGATGACGATTTGACAAAGACATGCCAATATAGCCGCCGGCTATTCTTCCGACCTACCAAAAGTTCAAGAAATCTACCGCCATGATTTATAAGGAGAGTCAGCCTAGATGAGTTCTCTGTAACTAACTCCTCAACAAAAGTTGTCAGGGGATTTTCGAGGAAGAATTATTCTCACAGTCCACTATTCTATTCAGATTCATTGGATTATTCATCGGAGCGCTTTTCATTCTCATGCGCCCATTTGCAGTATAAGTTGAGGGCTCTGCTCTCCATGCTGAATCACATTGACTGCATTATGACATGGAATAACGGCATCTTTTATGCATTGGTCAAGAGTGGATTAACTCCTAGAACGAAGATATTCATATTAGAGTTGACGGTATGTCTAGATTGATGATAGTAACTAACCATGAGAATTAGTATAAAAAGGTTAGAGATTTAATTCACCGATAACGGTAGTTGAATCGTATCTTCAGCTTTCGTGCGAGGTCTTATGCAATTGCAAAACTTATGGCAGGTCACTGCCGTTCGACTACCCGAATTCAATAAAGATCAAAGCTGTTTATATCATCTTGGTACCTTTCCACGTTTACGTACAGTATAGTCTGGAAAGTAGGTTTAGGTAGCACGAAGAAAAAATAATTTACAACGATGTGGCTATAAGAGATCAACAAAAGCCATGTGATACATGAAGCCTTATTTCCGTGAAAAGAACTGTACCTCCGATTCAAATGTCCAACAGAATTAAAGCTGTTAGGTCATCATGCAAGCCCATCAGTTAGCCGACCCTGCTTTCCTTTTATATAGTCCAGTTTATAGACATGAGAAATGGGTTGCAAGGCTGTCAGCACGGCTTGAGTCCTCAGCAAGTATGTCTAGGGATATATCTCGGCTTGAAGATCCAATGAACTTGTATCACGAGTCTCAATAGGGTTCTGACCTAGTGAACTGCAGGCTGGCATAAGTCTCGCCGCCTGTTGCAGCTCGTGACCTGAGTTCGACACAGGGATGGTCGGGTAATTTTCTTTCACCACTAGCTAAGGGCCGTCGTCTAAGCTTGGCTGCCAATTCGAAGACATATCATGCCGTCAACATGCCGATGAACTGACGGCCATCTCCCAGTGACAGTAAACCACCTTGGGCATTCCCTGGATGCCAAACCCGGCGGTCTGTTGGGCAGGCACTAAGTTCTGGCGTATTTTCAACTAACGGCCAATCTCAACATTATATCAAGAAAAGAACCTGGCCAGTTGTCCGGACTACTCAATGCTTGGTTGGAGAATACGAGATATCCCTGTTCTCCATACATAGCAAGCGGTAAGTAAGAGCCAATGTAGATCTCCCTTTGGCCCCGTATATCTCTCTTTGTTATAATAGGTAGGTCTACCTGTCAGCCTATTAGGAGCTGGGTTTTACACACCCTCTTCATACATTTGACGCCTGTGGGCAATAAGCATGAACGGAACAAGACATCACATCGCGAAGCAACGAAAACTAAGAAGATCGACAGTATATAGGCTTCTCAATCTCTCACCCCGACTTGTCCCTTAATGCTGGGGCAAAGACACTCGTTTCAGTCCACCCATTACACTGACTAGGACTGATTCTATCCGATCGTTGAAAATTCACAGAATCGGTCCAACCATCGCTACGGGTTTTATCTGAACAGCTGCTGTTGCAAACCTAGGGCTTTGGACTCAAGGCAAAAACATCTATACAGTCACTGGGCCTACAACTCTGACCATCACTGACTGTCCTTGCACCATCAGCAAGCTTTTTAAGCCCAGCGCTAGCGGCTCTGCTCTCCACTCCGGATGCTTGTGCCGTCGACTGCTGGAATAGGGATCGTGACTGCCGTACTGCCCCATACCAACTTCACGGCTTGTGCTGCTAGCTTCGCCGGTTGCATTGGCTCCAACCACTTTGAGACGCCTCTGAGCACCATTCCCACCGCTTGTTCGACTCAGAAGCCTAAGCCTGAGAGACCTTCTAAGCCTGTGTACACCACCAAGGTCGTGACCACCATCATTACCTACTTCCCTGAGGAGACGACTCTTACCCACGGCGATCAGACTTACACAGTCACTAAGCCCACCACTCTCACTATTACTGACTACCATGGCGGTTGTACTGTGACCATGTCCGTCAAGCGTACCAAGCCTGTCTATACCACCGAGATTGTCACAACTGTCACGAATTTTGCCCCGAGACCACCACCCTCATCTACGGGAACAAGATGATTCTTGTTACTAAGCCTGGCACCGTCGCTGTCACTGATTGTCACTTCACCATCAAGCCTGTCGCCCCTGTTCCGCCCAATCTTACTGAGGACAACAACTGTGCTGTCGAGTGCGAGGCTGTGTGGGTCAAGTGCCGTAGTGGTGTTGATGCCAATCACGCTTACTGCGTTGCTGGTTTCGCGGAGTGTCTTGACTATAACCCCTGGGCGAGCGGCGATTTTGTTACTCCCACTACCTCCTCCGGAGTTCTTGCTCTGCCTACTGTTACTGCTCCCGGAAATCCTGCTGTTCCTGGTTCTGGCGAAGTATACTGTTCCTGGCAATCCTCCCGCTCCTAGCAGCCCTACCGCCCCTGTTTATGATAACCCTTCTGCTCCCGGTAGCCTTACCACTCCGGGGATGCGCAGGTATATCGGCAGCACATCCGTTTGCTCTTCTGCCAACTGGGACCGGTCTTTACCACTGCTGGTGCTAGCCGTCTTCTCCCTGCTGGCGTTCTGGCTGTCATGGGTATTATTGTTATCTTATAAGTACTTGATCTGTGGAACGGGCTCTGTATGACATCTATGTTTCTGGTATTCTGATTCACCTTGGTGCGGAATTCTGAGATGAGGCAGCCAGTGGATGCGATAATGAATGCATTGCAGGTAGAATTCGTGGTAGACCGGCCATTTATTCTTATACCGTTAGGGGCAGCTAATGGTCATTCTCGCTCATGATGTGAAATGGGACAAATTAGCATGCATTTTACATTGTGAAAGATTTAAACTATAGGAACTCCTAAAACTGTTGCAGAATTCGCCTGAGACCTATTTGCTTTTCTTTTCAAGCACACTTCTGGAAGGTTATTTTTTATTACAGCGGAATATGTATTACTATCATTATGATCAAAGAATGGGGTAGAGTCGGAACTCCTGTCTGACTAATCCTGTACGCATTTCGTATCTTGTCCGCTTTACTCCGTACTTCACAATAAAACGACCCGAGATACCGTCATTCTGCAGCGAGTAGTGTCTAGTTGAGTTCAAGTAGGGACCACCAAAAAAAAAACGGCCCTTTTGTGGTCCTCTGCAGGCGTTCTATCAAGGTAAAATAATGAGTACAAACAAAACAACCCCAATAACCTAACAAGGTACTTTATGACGCTATCACAACGATTCCACATGATGACGCCCATATGACGTGGGCTTGTGAGCTTATTCCTACGAGTATTATTTGATCAACAGTCAGGCGTGTTTTGGCAGATCATTTCTTCTCTCCACGCAACACATTCAATATTCATCGACCATCCCTCAATCTATCACACATTACATACTCTTTTTCACAATATGCCGATTCGTGTAGGTATCGTCGGCCTTTCGGCCTCTGGTGGTTGGGCCTCCATTGCCCATCTTCCGTACCTCTCCAACACTTCCAAGTATCAAATTACGGCACTCTGCAACTCCTCCATTGAAAGCAGTGAAAAGGCCATCTCCGAATACAAGCTCAAGTCAGCCAAGCCCTTTGACTCGGTCGAGAAACTCTGCGCTTTCGATGGAGTAGACCTCGTGGTTTGTGCTGTGGCTGTCTTTTCTCATTATGACATCGCCAAGCCAGCCATCGAGGCTGGTAAAGACGTCTACGTTGAGTGGCCGCTAGGTGTTTCAACCGCACAAGCGCAAGAGCTCCGGGATCTAGCTCAAAAAAAGGGCGTCCGAGCCATCATTGGCATGCAGGCGGCCGTGTCCCATCTACAAACTACGTTGAAGAGAGTTATCGAAAGTGGAAAGATTGGAAAGCCACTAGTCACGCAGATCTTTGGTAGTGCCTGTACCGGAGAAACTGGCACTAAGATCGATAAGAGGTACGGCTACTTCAAAGATCGTGACATCGATGGTGTCGACGGACAAGTCATGCTCTCCATCTACGTCGGTCATACCTTTGAGCCCATAGCCAAGCTCTTAGGAGAGCCAGTGTCAGTGTCATCACAGCTACGAACAACTTGGCCGACAGTGGATGTCCTGGATGGCGACAAGGTGATTGATTCACAAGTGAAAAAGACCGCAGACGACTATGCCACGCTTCAAGGAACAACCGAACAAGGCGTGAACTACACCTATACTCTCCGGGGTGGCGATGCTTTCAGCGATGGAGAAGGCCTAGTCTGGGACATTATTGGGGACAAGGGTCAGCTACGAGTTACCGGAAGCACAATCATGTACAACATGGGTGCTGAAGACTACAAGCTGAGGGTGAAAGAATACTCCACGGGCCAAGTCGAAGAGGTTTCGCTGGATAAGCCTTTGGATTTGCCACTCGCTTCGCAGAATGTCGGACGCGTGTATGAGAACTTCGCCGATGGAAAAAGTTATCCGAATTTTGATGACGCTGTGCAGAGGCACAAATTCTTGGATGCAGTTTTTAAATCTGCCGCAGAGGGGGGTGTTCTGATCAAGAACTAGAGGATGCATGACGGGCTGCGATGAATTTTGGTATGCCAAAAACTATATTACGGTCGGAATGTGCTGAGCTTGTGTTTGACAATTTCTGCTTCAGCGCATGGCACCTTCATAGGTGAACTCATCGCTCATTTAGTTACTCTATGAATATCTCGTGCATACCTTTGTTGTGTATTCGGGTCGTATTTATCCAATCCCCCATAATCTTGCCATTGTTGGCCATTCTCTCGAATATGTCTTGGCTAGCACGAATGCCATGATACCTGCAAGACCACCAAAGGTCTGCAATAGTGCTTCTCAGACTTCGTGTTTCGTGATGCGTTTTTTATTACATTGCAGATACGTTCGCCTAGTCAAGGCCAATATTCAATATTAGCAAGCAATTCAAGTTTTCCAACCAGTCCCGCTCGTCAGGTGAGTCTTCAGTATCAGTCAGTAGACTACGGTGCTTGCGCCTCAAGTCAAGTCGTGCATGACACGGCAGTTCATCGGCATCATCTAAACGACGGGTATACTTTTGATCACTTCGGGTAGCATGAACAGACTTGTCTTAATTATTCGAAACAGGCTGTTGCCAGTATCCATATCAGGAAAACGTGAAGCTTTATTGCCCCATTCTACGGTCATCCACTGTACGTAATACATACATCAGTGATTCTACCCCAAGGGATGGATGAGATTAGGAGTAGAAACCCCGCTCTCAATTTTACAGTCCATCCATCATGGCTGAGAGGTTCACAGTACTCAAACCTACCTGGTGCTACATATATCCCTTGAGCTAGTGATTCGACGATTACTCGCTATCAGGTTCCAAAATAACTGTTTCATTACATCAGGATAACCAGAAGTCCTCGGTAAATTATTATTAGAAGAACTATCACGAAGGTGAAAATAAAGGCTATAGTACCTGCTAAACCAATACAGATCCAGCATTTGGAGCCCCGGGGGAAGCAATCAGCATCTGCAGTCTAGTATAATGTATTAAGTATTAATTTCAATACCGAAGTTGACGAAATTGTTCTCAGGTTATCCAGTTCACTATGTCTGCAATTTTATAAGCTACTCAACTTTGAAGGCCTCTTTCTTTCTCAGCCCCGTGGCTTGAACAATTTCCGTCCCTTTCGGCCAACCTTTATTACTTATATTTAACAGTGTTCCTATGCTGCAGCAAACCTTACCTTTGAGCAGTCGCTCTGTAGGTTCAGTTAAAGACTACTCACAGCGTGGATATTGCGGCTGGTATGGTTTCCACAAGGTTGTTTATGCGTGTCTATTCAGTTGAATGAACGCTTCAGGTGGTGAGTTTGAGGTTTCGTCATTTGATTTGTTGTTTCAGTACTTTCTTGGCAATAACGTGAGTCAAGAAATCTTTTCGAATCCTTTAAGGTGGTAAAGCTACATCGTTTCTCCAGGTGCTATCTTAGGGCGTTTGGAGTGGAAGTCCTTGATTAAGTCAAGGATCGGGTATGGCAGTGGTTCACTCGTCATCTGTTCGTGTTTGGGATTGCAAGACGCTTAGCCTATGGTGATAGACCCCGGATTTAACTCCCAGGTATACTTCGCCTGTTTTGGGCTACAGAGAAACATATTATCCCTTTATCTCTATAAGAATGCCAGTAGTATCACACGACTTCAGGATAGAATTGTTCATGATACTACATCATCAGAAGCACCCAAACCTACTGTTGGATCTGCTTGACTACAGTATCCACAGCTTCTATGAGATACGATACAAACTTTGCCGGGTTCTCTGTCGCTGGGAAATGACCTAATCCCTCCATAGTCTTGAACTGGGCGCCGGGTATCTTATTGGCGGTAGCCTGACTCATTTCGGGAGTGGTACTCCAGTCGTAGTCACCCGTAAGCATGAAAACAGGACATTTCTTTGTGTCGATATTTTGCACTCTGCCTCGTCCATCCCACCCGCCAAAGTAAAAGTCAAGGTCTCCGTGGTACATAGAATACGCTTGAGCCGAGTATGTGTGCCATACGAGGTTTCTGTCCTTGATGGGCGAGAACGGGGACATCATCTACACATGTAGGTTAGAGTGGCTGGTTACCTCTTGACCGACAATGGCTTCTTGGAGGCAGACTTACGCCGTAGATATATTCGGGCGTGAACGTGGCCTGGTTTACGAAGGGGGACCGCGACCAGTAATTTCGCTCCATGTCAGTAAACTCGCACCTATGAAAATGTCAACCTTGATGCTCAAAGCAAAGAATGATGTCGATACGTACGCTTGGCAAGGGATGACTGCGCCGGCACCGACCTCATCAACCCTCAAAGCGACTGCCAGTGAGATATGTCCCGCCATGCTAGCACCGCAGACAATAGGCTTCTTAAGGCCAAGTCCTTTGATGACAGCTGAGATGACTCCGATGTACGCATCCTCATTATTAGAGTGCTGGCCAGGGATCTGGTTGGAACCTGGAAAGCTACGCCCATGGCCAGGCATATCAAAGACGGTCATATGGCACCGCTCAAGCATCAATGGGTCGTTCATGACGCCATGGTATTGGCGACCATCACTGCCAGCTGTGTGAAGGAAGATGATGGGCTGTTTGGATCCGTCGCCACTCTGCTCATAAAAGATCTTGGTGTTGCCCCAAGTAGGGACATCAACATAGACATAGCCACCCTTGAGGTGGTCTTCGGTCAAGACAGTGGTGGGCTCTTCTTGGATTTCTCCGCATAAAGCCGTGCGGCTCAACTCCAGCACTCGTCTCCAGATGGGTGCAAGGCAGAGGAATAACTGCATATCACCTCGGACCTCGACTCCGCTCTGATGGATATTCTGCCCAAACATACCCCAGTAACTTTGATAGGGTGGCTTAGGCGTCGCCGAGTAGAACTGCTGCCATTGTTCAGGCAGTGCAGAGAGTACAAATGCTGCATCAGCCACCTTTCCTGGCGAGACGGATGCTCTTCCTTTAGTGACGGAACAAAGCAGACCGTCCTCCGAGTCAGCGGCTGCCCAGCCAAAGGAAATAGTGTCGTTGATATCTGTATCAATGAATGCAGAAAGCTGGTTGTCCTGTGTCAACAACGAGTTGAGTTTGCCAACAGAAGGCGTCAATGGTTCGGCCAGATTGGCCCATGTATGGGACTCCATGCTGCACGGAGAGGATGGATATGAGAGCTTGTCTAGCTGACAGAGTTAGGTCAATTGTTAAGCAAGAGATGTGACTTGTTGAAGTTGCTTTTACGTGCCCCTCGAAGTTCGTTGCTTCGAGGCTCGACGATGCTAAGGGAGCCAAAGCCGTGGTTAAGGAAGAGTGGTACATGGGGTAGTCAAATATTTCTACCCCAACGCTACGGAGGGCCATTTCAACGAGTGGCGCAGAGGAAACTCGAAGTCATCGAGATCTCCACCACAATGGATAGGGATATGGAACTCAAAAGGCAGTAAAGGGATATAGAGCGGCTGAATATTATCCCTCATATATTCATGCCAGTTTCAGAGGGTTAAGTGACAGCCCCAAAGCTACTCCCTCATTTACATAAACCGGTGATAAGAAGGGCACGTAAGGACCCCGACTACGAGCCAAGCTCAATGGTGCCTAATAACACACATGAATACAACACGAACCAATCTCTGTATAGAGTATTCCCTTTGCCGCCAAATGCCTCCCCTTAGTACCTTACCTCAATTGACCCCACGAACAAGGAGGCTACTTAAGCTTCCCCGAGGTATGAGCTGAAGAATGTATCATCCTTTTGTATTTATTAACCTTTCTGATTATATATTGGTCGGTAAGTGTATTGTGGTTGGCTTCGTGGCCCTCTACAACTGCCTGAATTCTGATGAGTCTAATGTGCACGAACCGCCCGTTCAATTATTCTGAAAAGTCTGACCTCCCTATTGTGACTCTTGCGGATGCTTTTTGTTGGTGAAAGGAGGAGCCCGCTATAACTGCGAGTCTTATATTGTATGACTCATGACTTGTTGACTTTGAAGTAGCATAAAGTACTATCGTTTTATGTCTCGAACTCGCGTCTTGTGTATGTTAGCTATGATCCAAATGAAACATCTAGAATACAGGAAGAACTTGCAACCACTCTATAGGAGGACTATCTGAGGGGATTTGATTACCTGAATTATAACAGTGGCTTTAAATATTGCGCGTAGGGCTTATCAGGAATAGAAACTAACGACTAAGGAGGATCAATATTTCCACTAAGTATATTTTTAGAAGAAACTTAAAATTACACAAGCGGCTCTGGGAAATACCAGCCTTTACTTTATAAGAGGTAAGAAGGTGTTTTATCCTTTTTCACATAAAATAGGGTAAGGATCTTCAAAACTAGCGATGCAGACAGACAGTACTCCGTAAGCTACAACTACACAGAAATGCTTAACTAACTGAAACATCTCATCTCTAAGTAAGGCTACTCCGTACAATCAAGATATATACGGAGTACCTAAGCTGCTTTTGCAACGTGTATTAGGCCGCAACGACCAGCTGTTGCTTACTTATTGGACAAGCCCGACTCGCTTAGCGAGATTGGAGCCTCATTATCCAATCAGGCAAGTGAGGCGATAACATCACGTAGTTACCGCCTTTTTCTTTACCTCTATCGACTTATCTAGTTCATCAATCTCTTTCATTCATTTCAAAAAGAAGCTGGCTTGCAATCTTGCTTAGCATGGGCTTCAATGAGCTTTTTACAAAAGCAGTACGCGATAAAAGAGTGCAAAAAGCAGCGCTCGACGTGGCCAGCAGCTGCATTGAATCGACCCCTGTCATAAAAATCGTTCAAGCCGCAAACAGACTCGCCACGGCTGGAGATATCGTCAAAAACACCAATGACTTCCTTTCCAACGCATCCGAGACGGTCAAGAATGCTCAAAGAATACTGCCACAGATGCACGTTATGGGCCAGTCACTGGTCGATAGTGCTCGCCTCTTGAACCAGTTCAGCATCGTAGCGGCGACCCTGGGAATCGGCGCCAACGTCATCCAGACATATCAAGGCATCCAGGCTCTCAACTTGATAGCCTCCAAGCTAGGCGATATCTCCAATAGCCTTGAGGCCCAGGCAGCCCTCACGGCTCAGCGAGACTTTCCTCAATACGTCCACGATATGTTGCGCGAGCGCTTGAGCCAGACTCATGTTGATCCGGACCGCGACCACTGGTTCTTTCTCTACCATCCAGATACGGATTGGTACCCAAAATTCTTTCACCTTGTCGAAGAGAGGCCACTGAACCCTCGATTCTGCGGCTACACGAATCAGCTCGACACTGTGTTTATGTTCATGCTCGCAGCTCGAGAACGTATCGCAAAGAGAGAGTTACAAAAGGGAAGGAAGAAGCAACCTTATCTTCCTGTCCAGCTGCATCTTATCATACCAGCTTATCAAACAATTCTGATACCCGAACCAATCCGCATACCGGATGAAATTGGAGATTTCGTTATAGAGGGTCGTATCAATAGCAACAGACCATTTGTGTGGCTTAATATTCCAGAGGAGCAAAAGAGTTACACCTTTGATGTAGGCATCTGGAGCCCTCCACCAACAAGATGGTGGGATACGGCCATGGCATGGACTGGAATGACAGATAAAAGACAAGACTCTGCCACTCCGCGAGTCCTGGGAATGGGCCCGCGGATGGACATGATTGAAGACGATAGGAGCGAGAGTTCAGCCCAGCCTCAAGAGGAGGAAACATCGGAAGAACTTGTGATAAGATCTCTCACAGAATCTGCTACCGATCTGACGGCTGCAAAGAAAAGGCACTCAACGCCATTGCATCAACGTCACCGTAGTCGGCATGGTTCAAGGCGCAAAGTCCGCGGCTAAGTTCCAAAAGGCCACAGAATATGTTTATGTAGGTATAGCGACATCAGTTAGAGGTATGTGATGCAAGGTGTCTCAACACTGCGGCTTGAGACTCACCAGGGATACAAAGCTACATCAATGGAAGGTCCTGCGTCCAAGGATCCAATCCATACAAGTGCGGGCGCTTAGAATTAGGAGTAGTTAAATACATACTGACATTAACAATGACCAGACTTATGATGTGGTCAGGCACGTACTGTGATGGAGCTCATTGGTACTGCAAGGGACGTGTTAACCTTAGTGTCACAGTCTAAGACTTTATATTCCCTTCGGCTATATGCGTCGCCTGAATGTAGTTATATTGCGTGAAACGTAGCTCGCTAATTTGAATTAGTCTGCGTCATTGTGGCAACCCCTAAGCTCGCGTAACTCATCTATACATCGTGCTAGATAAGCGTATCGACTCTACAATGTCTAGTTAATAGACTGAACGCATAAAATCTGAACCCACTCGCTTCAAACCATCGCCCGGAGGCATCTAAAAGGACATACTTATGAGGGCAATAACCCCATCAACATATGTAGGTAACTAGTGTCTGCTCGAGACATACAGGTTGGCACTCTGGACATTGTTCCTGGCAATTCGATCTAAGCTGGCATTTCTCTCTCGTAGTAGTTTATCGTTCTCGTCACTAGTTGGTGGTAAAGATGTCACCAATATCCAAAGGTATTCTCCAACCGGGTCTACGATTTAATCAGCATCATGTTACGGCAAAGAGCCAGCGCCTTCAGCAAAATCACGAAGCCAGTCACTCAGCTGGGGGCAGGCCACACGTTAGCTTTGCATCCAACGTACACGGGTTACGTAGGAGGGAGCAAGAAATAAAGTTATACTACTCCTACTTATTTCTGAACTGGTCTAGTGAAGCAAGGCTGGATCTACGTAAGACTTCTAGTTTCAAGGTCTCGGGTAAACCTAGAACCGTGACTAGACAAGAGGCATTGGACCAAGAGGCTGTGGCTAAACGCTATCGTCCTTCATCATGTGGTAGTTCCTGAAACGACCAGCGATTACAGATGGTCAAAGCTGTTGACGACTTGATTGTGGTACCATGCCATTATCTTCGGGAAGAAGTGATAACGTCGGGTTGCCTATAAATTCCCAAGTAAAGCCACCCCATATCTTGCACTGTGGCGCTCATGGTTCGACAGTGGATATAGCTAGATGAATTTTGAGATATTCTTCAAGTCCGCCAGCATGGTTGTGTGATGACCTATACTGGGCACTTTTCTGCAAGGGCTGGATGAAAGACAAGTCGGGGCGTGACAGATATGTCGAGGGGGTCTGCAAACAACGATTCGATTGTGTGAACAGCGTTTTCATGATCGGTAAACCATGAAACATAAGTGTTAATACCCGTGAATCCAGCCCCGCTGAAGCGACGTGAGACTATTTCATTATGCTCTGGATGCACATACTAGGAACCTCGTACACGTGGAATGGTAAGTGAGAAGCAGTATACCTTCAAAACGAAGGCTGTAGGGCCGGCTGTAGGATTGTTATATTCGATGCGCTGCTGGTTATCTTTCTAGCTTGCTCGAGCTAACAATTGGAGGTCGTGCTTCTATTCTATCCAAGGTGCAAAAGAGCGGAGTAATCAGATTTCCGGCGAGCTGGTACTAACATAGGTATCCAGAGTCTTGGCATAGCCCGATCGATGGTTGGAGCGGAGTCGTTCGGGGTCTTGGCATTGACCGATGAGACCGCCTCGACCTACAACAGTACTAATATACGATACTAACTAACAATAGCAAAAATCATTCCTAGTTAACACCTTGCACGCCCGTGTTCGGGAATACGCCGTTCACCGCGCCCGCTCCTTGATGCTATGCATGACGCTTATAATTCAGTTTCAATTAGTCCCTCCGGTCCAACTTTATTAGAAATCAAACACACTCAAAGCATATATACCACAGGTGACATGACTGCAAGCAGCCCTTTATACTTATGTCAGTTAATGCTAAGATTTACTGCCTTCGAATTTATTTAACCTAATTGTATTTATATACCTATATCTTCCACAACCTACCGCTTCAACTCACAGTACATCAACAATCATGTCTCAAGCAATTCTCATAACTGGCGCAACTGGTAAGCAGGGTAGTGCGGTTATCAGTGCCCTCATCGCAAAACAGATAACCGACTTTCTCCTTCTCGCAGTTACTCGAGACAGGAAATCCGCAGCCGCAAAACACCTCGCCACCAAGTCATCCAGCATCAAAGTGATCCAGGGAGATCTTAATGATGTTCCTGCCCTTTTTCAGTCCGCCAGACAAGTTACAGGAACCATCCCACTCTGGGGGGTCTACTCTGTCCAGCTGGCAATGGGCAAGGGGGTCACCTTAGAGGGCGAAATCAGACAAGGCAAAGCCCTAGTCGATGAGGCTATCAAGGCGGGAGTCAAACATTTCGTCTATAGTAGTCTCGATCGCGGAGGGGATGAAAAGTCATGGCAGAATGCAACGATCGTACCACACTTCAGGACCAAGCAGGAGATCGAGCATTACTTGCGTGACTCTACTGCAGATGGGAAAGCTGGCATGGGATGGACTATTCTACGACCAGTGGCCTTTATGGAAAATCTTGAACCAGGTTTCGCATCAAAGGTCTTTCTTACCACGCTTCGAGACACACTTGGAGAACAGCCATTGCAGTGGATCGCGACAGAAGACATTGGCTTTTTCGCCGCCGAGGCCTTTTCCAGCCCCGAAGCGTGGAATAAACTGGCCATCAGTTTAGCCGGCGATAAGCTCACGTTTCCTCAGCTGAGCCAAGCGTTTCAAAATGCCACGGGATCTCCAGCAAAAACAACATTGGGGCTTTTCGGGAAAGCCCTCAAATTTGGTGTGCCTGAGATGGGTACTATGGTGGATTGGTTCCGAGATGAGGGTTTTGGTGCTGATATAGATCAGGTTCGCAAGATCCATCCTGGGGCGAAGACAATGGAGGCCTGGTTAAGACAAAGCGCATTCGTGGACGGATCGATTCAATAGTTGTATAGTGAATACACTTGACTGAGGTATTTAAAGAAGTGAATCATAGTGATGGTTTAGATTGAACAAGCTTCGCATCTCGGTATCAATGAACTCTTATCTTTATCTATTCAAGGCCAACCTACCAATGCCACCATTGTTGGCCGAAGCTTATTACGATTATCAGTTCTGGAAGCCTATATATGGCCCTTCCCTTTTTGCTGCTCTATCTTGCCCAGGTTCATCTGATAGACCTGTATTCCGATGTTGAAGCGCTCGTTAGCCTCGTACCACAGTGGTGCTCCATATCTTACCCTGCCATGGGGGCTGTGATCATGAAAGTCGCAGGAGTTACGGAAGTTATACGACACTTCTGGGTAACTATGGCTTTACAATCTACTGCATAGGCATAGCCTTGGTTCTGATAGACACTGGAACGCACTTATTGACGCATGAAGGCAATAAACCTGCCTCACACTCGGATACCACGAAATGGAAGCGCCCAGCTTAGGGTTATCACGCTCAAATATCGCGCCGCGTTCTATCTTAACGTAGTGAGCGAGGGCACCAATGCTTGTGATGGCACTATGCACAGGTGTCTGGGTCGATAACCATACGGACACGACCAGAGGGGCAGTACCACTTATAAGTACAATTGCAATTACGTTATTGTCGATAATGACACTATTGGCAACACAGGAGGCAGTATAGGCTTATATGTTTCTCCCGCGACTAAGCGTTGCAGTCCTTAAGGCAGAAGCAGTAAGCTATAAAATACCTATAGATATATTATACCTAAGTGCCTAAATTAACCTATAAGTAGTATATAAGTAAGAGAGTTATCTATAAAGGCTTATACCTATAAGTAGACTACTTATAGTTATCTATAGGCTTATA
>JADDON010000495.1:0-21790 GCA_017140175.1 Fusarium staphyleae | reverse complement strand
CTCCCCCTCCCCATTCCAACCCAGGCCTTTTAGTTATTTTTTATTTTTCCCTCCCACACCCGAGTTTGATAAAAGTCCATATCAACCCGTGCACCTTTTTCCTTTCTTCTCCCTTTTCCCTGCGCCCATACTTATTTACCCTTTTTCAACACCCACAGGTTTTTATTCCAGACGATATTCCTCATCTACTCACGGAAAACTTCTCTCTCCTCTCTTGTTGCTGCTCCTTTGCCAGGAACAACTAACGTTGACTCGACTACTTGTGCATACTTACTCGTCGTTGGCTATATCCGTACCCAAGACGTCACTTTTTGTCGACTTTTTGCCTTTTTGGCTCCCGCTCCCGCTCCCGCTACAACCCCTCCCTCCTTGAGGCCTGCCTGAGCGCTCTCCGCCAATTCGCCCACGCTCTTCTTCCCGCCTGCCAGACCAAGCCGTCGTTGGGCAGTGCTGCATCGCAGCGAACAGAGCATCACCAAATCACCGCTAAACACAACATCTCGACGGCTTTGGCGTCACTTTTCTCCCCTTTTTTCCTCATTTTCCCTCTTTTCCTGTGGCCGCGCGTGAACAGCCCGGAGCCGACGCCATGCCTCTTCACCAGAGGACTTCCGCTAGCCCAGTCAAGAGGACCTCCTCCTCCACCTCCTCCTCCAACACATCTTCTTCTACAAAAGCCTCCTCAAAAGCCCTGACTGGTGCGTCCCATAACGCCCGGCCCCTTCCCGCTCCCTCCCGCTAATCGCTCAATTGCAGTTCATGACTATGATTACGAGTATGAGTACGACTATGATACCCAGATGCGCGACGACCTTCAAAAGGCAAACACCGACCTCAACAAGGCCAACGCCGAAAACGACAAGCTCAAGGCCACCATCGAGAGCCTCACACGCAAGCTGAACGACTCCAAGACCAACCTTGATCAGTCGAGCCGCAAGCTCACCGAGTCCAACCGCAAGCTCACCGAAGCAAACGTCTCGTACCGCGAGCTCAAGGCCCAGCTCGAGGGAGCCCGCTCCGAGACCGACGTCCTCAAGGAGGACAACCGCCGTCTCCACTCCGACTTTGAGGAGCTCAAGGAAGACAAGCGTCGTCTCAACAATGAGTGCGACGAGCTAAAGGAGGAGAACAAGAAGCTCAAGGAGGACAAGACGCAGCTCAAAGAGGACAACGAGCGTGTCGAGTTCGAGCATCATGACCTCGAGCAGCGCTTCAGGGGCCTCCAGGCCAAGCATGAGAACCTCTCCATGCGTTTCAACGCCCTCAACGGTCAGAGTCAGCCTGCTGCTTTGCCAAGCCCCATGACGAGCCCCTTGCCTAGCCCCCTTCCTGCTCTAACCGAGGGTCGCAAGAACCCTTCTCGCCCTTCCAGCAAGGCCTCGAGCAAGGCTTCGAGCAAGGTCTCGAGCAAGACCTCCAGCAAGCGCGAGCCTCGTGAAGAGCGTCACCGCGAACGTGAGGACCGTCACCAGGAACGCGAAGAGAGCTCGCGTGAGGACCGCTCTCGGGAGCAACGCCATCGGGAGGACCGCCCGCGCGAGGATCGCCGCGACCGTGACCGTGAGGACCGGGGACGGCTGCGCGACAAGCCCAAGAAGGACAGGTCCGAGGCAACTGAGGCAAAGGAGCGCTTGTCGAAGCGGTTTGATGAGCGTCCAGCGGCGGCAGCTCGTCAGACCAGCTTCATCGAGCCATGGGGTCCCGGAGGTTGGTCTCACTACGATGCCCCCTCGAGTGACTTTGACGCTTACGGCCAAATGGTAACAGGACGCAAGGCCGCCACCAGCGTCGTCTCTAGCCACAGCCAGGGGCCGTATTCCAACGTCCCTCGCACAGCTAGCGTCGTCGGTGGGCACTTTAGCAGCGACAGCAGCGCCTACGACGATGAGCGCTATGAGGATGGCTCATACCATGCTTATCCCATCCAAAACTAATCATCCCGTTGTCTCATCGACTTGCATCTTGGGAGGGAGGGAGCGGCTACTTGGTCAAGTTCCAATGATAGTCACTCGCCCTGCCGCAAGTCAAGACCTAACGTGAGATTCTCATGAGAATCTCACTAAGATTTAACATGAATCCACACTCCTTGACACATTCAGGGGGTGAGAATTCAGCAGCTGGGCTGTATTGAACGCCCACTGCGTTCTCTGCCCGATCGTCACCGACGATGGGGACTTTTGTTTGGGCAACTCTGACTCACAGAGAGACACCGACAGTTCTGGACCCTGGCGTGTCTGGTCGACCAATATAACGCCATCCCTCCCCGCACGCGGAATATATTTCCCCGCCGGCCGAGGGTTTATTCCGCCCATAGGTTTATCTCATTCGTCTTGAGATATTCCAGCTCACAATCGTATTTTCTTACTCTTTGTGAGCTTCGCGGCTATTTCACAGGACCCAGCCACTTTCAACTTGACTGAGGTCTCTGCTTTTCACATCATACGTTTTACATCTTCGCCATGAAGCTCTACCCTTCCATCTCCGATGAGCTCGCCGAATGGGTGCAGCGCCAACCAGTCTTCTTTACTGGTTCGGCGCCAACACTTGGCTCCCACATCAATGTCTCCCCCAAGGGCCTGACAGACTCGCATTTCGCCGTTCTTGGTCCCAACCAGTGCGCTTACATCGATCGTACTGGCTCTGGATGCGAGACCATTGCTCATTCCTATGACAATGGCCGCCTCTGTCTCATGTTTATGAGCTTTGGTCCTGCGCCTCGGATAGTGAGGTTCTTCTGTCGGTCCAGGATCGTCGAGTGGGATGAGCCGGCTTTCCCCGATCTAGTCCGTCGCATCGCCCGGGGAAAGCGGTCAGCATTTGATGGCGCCAGGGCCGTCATTGTGGCGGATGTTTTTGAAGCCCAGACGAGCTGCGGCTTTGGTGTGCCCCGGGTCAAGAAGGGCATTTATGCACCTGACGAGGCATCTGAGAGGCCTGTAGAGCAGGTTCTTGGAGAAGGTGTTGACAGAGTCGATGAGTTGGCCGTCTTCGAGAAGCGACCGACCATGGACATGTGGGCGAAGCATCAGGTCGATTCAAACACGTTACAGGAGTACCACAACCAGACCAACGTGCTGAGCATGGACGGTCAGCCTGGACTCAAGGCCGCTCGTCGGGCCGTGGGAGAGACGCTGTGGTTGACGGACGCAAAGGCGCACATGAGGAGGATTTTTGCACAGGGCGGAGCGATAGCGGTAGGGTTCATTATTGCAGTGTTATTGTACCTTGTCATGGGAGCGATTTCAGCGGCATCGCAACGGGTTTGGGTTTGAAGGATATAAGGCACGGCGCATATTTGGGAATCTGGATACCAAAAAAAGTTACAGTGCTGGAGCGACGAAGAGCTCCCGAGGGAATTTTCTTTCTTTTTTTTCTTTTTCTGTTTTTTTGAGATACACACTTGTTCTTCTTTTCTTTCGCTTTTCATTGCAGATAGACTTGTAACGTTTGCTACGGAGTTCGGGTTCAACAGCCCAAGTAGAAACGATTCCCCCCATGTTTTAGGATAGCATAGTAGTAGTATTAGTAGTAGTACCAGTAGTATAGATTTTGAGATGAACAGCTTTGAAACTATATTTTGGATCATAAGTGAGAATCTGAGACCTGGCCTTCTTTTTCTGTGATGTGGAGTTCATTTGAAGCAGATGGCATTGGCTGCGCTGTCATGGTTTAGAACGGGTGAGATCCAAGTCTCCAACGTTAGATGAAGTGGAAGTACGTCTCTTATCTGAGTTGCTGATGAGCGACGAGGCTGCCATGTTGTGGCTAGAACTGTCCTTTTGACGCAGTTGTTCTGTTGTCTCATCTCGTGATTGTTTTAGGGGCCCCAAGTTCAAGGTAGCTTATCTTGTTTACTTGACGGCTGTCGAGACTCGAAAACATCTTTACCTAGTACGTTCTCGGAGACACCAAGTCAACTTGTCGGTTGCTTGACGAGTATAACTCGGACAAAACATGGGCAACGCAAATCATAACCGGCCTTCAATTTCTGCGATCCTAGTATAACCGTCTACTGCCCCCCCCCGAACCTCGCCGCGTATACTTCTTTCAAAGGCACCTTCGTTCAGAGTTGATTTTCTCAACAAGCTCTACAACGGGGGCCCATGTCTGCAATAGCACTGCTGAGAAGAAGTGGCCTGTCAGCATGAGTGGCTTCTGTATTCCTGCTCAACAAAGCTTCAACGCCCTGCTTGCCCTGCTTGCCACCTTGCCTGCTTCTTGTCCCGATCGAGATCTACAGCACGGCCGTAGCGCAAACTGGTAAAGCGCTCAGCGGCGCAACGACGGTCGCCGTTTTGCTGCTCGTTGGCATCATGAGATGTTAGAGAAAGTTCCACATCACTCTTTAACCTTTCAACCGCCGCCGTTTGTTGTTGTTGTAGGAGCAGCCTGGCTGTTGGCGCCGGGGTCCTTGGCCTTGCTGTTTCCGCCTCGACCCCGTCTTCCGCGGCCAGAGGTCTTCTCCGCTGGAGTGGATGAGGTTGCCGAAGATGCTGGTGCGTTTGTAGGTTTCTTATCCTTACGCTCAAGGACCTGTACAGTGCCTTGCGCAACAGTGATGGGATTCGATGTAACGGCCTTTACAAGACTATCGTGATCGGCAAAGTCCACATAAGCGAAGCCCTTGCGCTTGTCAATCTCCACGAACGTGATGGTCCCGAAGACTTCGAGCGATTGCTTAAGCAGCGCCTCGGTGACGCCTTGAGAAGGGTTAGCATGCTTGACAAAGGCCCTGGTAGCGCCAGGTGAGACCGTGGATGGCTTCTTCTGCACATTTCCAGCCTTGGTTGAACTATTCTTCGGTGTCCCGGGAACATTCGATGCTGGCTTTGATCCAGAGACCTGTGCAGCCGCCGGCTGCGACGCCGTGTTTGCTGGTGTTGCCGCCTGATCAGACTCGGCTTCCGCGCCCTTCTTCTTGAGAAGGACCATGGGGGGATTGGCTGCTGTTGGAGCTTGGGCTGCCGGGCCCTCTTTGTCCTTGTCCTTATCTTTACCTTTCTCCGCGTTCTTGCCACCTCGCGCCCTGCGGCCTGATGTTTGGGTTTTGGGAGCAGTACCAGATACAGCACGACTTTTAGCAGATTGGGGCGGCGCCTCACTTGTTTTAACGGGCGAAAGTGGCCGCTCAGTCGTGGTGGTTGAAGCTGCGGGGACTGCATTCTCCTTGCTTGGAGTAGTCTTCAAATCAGTGTCAGCCTTGGCAGCATCCTGACGTGCCTTCCTATGAGCACTGCCAGGACTGAGGCCAAGATCACGCTGTAAAATCCTTGCAGCGGCCAGAATACCGGCACGTCGACTCTTGGGTGCCCCCTCCTGGGCGCCGGCCTCGCTTTGCTTCGCCGTAGCCTTGGAAGCTTCGGCGTTTTGATCAGCGTTGGCCTTCTTGGTCAAGATCTTGACCGTTTCTTTGGGACCCTTTTCCGCCTTGGACTCTCTGCCCTTCTTCTTGCCCGAATCATCATCCTTGGACGAGCCTTTGCCCTTTCCGCTCCTAGAATCTCCATGTCCGTGCTTGGCGTTCTTCGAGGAGGCGCCGTCCTTGCCCTTGTTGGCCTTCTTCTCCTTGAGATACTCAATAAGCGGCGTGGTCGTAACCTTGGTCTCGACTTTGCCGACATCGTCTCCATCCTCGCCCTCGAGATTCTCCCTGGGCAGCACTGGGTTTGCTAATTCCTCCAGGAAAGCCATGAACTCGGGGTCCTGATCGATGGTTCCCTGACGTGCGTCGGTTCGTTTCTTGTTACCCGGCACCTTCTTGTAGATGGCAAATTCAACTGAGGGGGGCCCAATCAGCGAGGGGCTGTTGAACGATGCCTTTGCATCTTCCCAGACTGCAGTTCGCACAGCATCGCTCAGAGCCATGATGTCGTCCTTTCTCATCACATGAACATAGGCACGACCTGGACGTGATGGCTTGGAGGGGCTGAATTATGCCACGTTAGCGAGACAGCAGTTTGTAGGTTGAGAATGTGTGACATACTCTGTGGAAATCTTGCCTTGGGCAAAGGAAAACCAGTCGATCCTCCCCTTACCGAGCTGCCAGTCGCTACCGAGAATCGACTCAAATTCCGTCTGGGTCATTCCTGGGGGAAGACGGCGAATCACGAGTTTCTCGCCTTCATTGTGAGCCTTGGTTTTTGCCGGTTTAGGGGCATCGCCCTCAGTCGCATTCTTCATCTTGGTTAGTCGCAACTCAACTATCTATCGCTCTGCATCATTGTTGAAGTCTCACCTTGGCCTTATTCGCCTCGGTAGATCTCGCATTCGAGCCTCTACCTCTAGATTTTCCAGGGGCGCTGTTGTCGCGTGAACCCTTTCCCTATAGATAAGGGTTAGATATCAGAGTGGCCCTTTGAGCCAGTGGCATGAGTGTATTACCTTGGTCGATTCTGAGGTCTGGCTCGCTGGGGCTGGGAGAACCCCGTTTGCCCGCCGAGACAGGACTTGGGGAGCCTGATTTGACATTGCGCATACCGTAAAAAAGTCTCTGGTGATGGCGTTGATATCTCAAAGACTCAAAAGTCCAGCAAAGTTGTAGGGCTTCGATGAGTCGCGGCCTTGGAAGATGCCCCGCCAAGCGCCTGTGGGTCTGTTCAGGAGCAAAGAGGGGACCTCTCACGTGCACTTGAACTGTAAGTGAGGCACGTTTTCAGAGGCCAACGCAGTATGAATCGCTGGAGAGGGAGAATCTCGAGTTTTCCGGGAAAATTGGTTATCAAGAATCAAGACTGGCCTAGGCAACTACTACTTCAAGATCAAAAGTCTGTAACTCGCACTTAGAACCAAGAACGGGCTTCATCAAGACCCGAGGTATATCCGACGTTTCACTATCGCACCCCCTCCATTATCTAAGCCCCACCCCCATTCGTTCCCCGTGTCGCCTCAAGGTACCACCACATTGCAGTGCTTCGCTGGGCTGATATATATCCCCCACCATAACCTGCTTCCCCTTCTTTCTCGCGACGGGGCATGCCTGATCATGGCCGCAAATGTACCTCGACCAGGCCCCGCCAACCTGGGGCCCAATGCCGGACTTGATGAGTGGCTTGAGGAGGCCAAGCAGTGCCACTACCTGCCCGAGCGCGCCATGAAGGAGTTGTGCGAGAAGGTCAAGGAGATTTTGATGGAAGGTGAGGATTGCCGTCAAGGAGCTTTCCCAGTGCTTCATGCTTACTCTAAACCCCAGAATCGAACATCCAGCCTGTCTGCACTCCTGTCACTGTCTGCGGCGACATCCACGGCCAGTTCTATGACCTTCTCGAGTTATTCCGGGTATCTGGTGGTATGCCAGGCGAGTCTAACGTCCAGGCGCCCAAGACCGCAACCACAGTCATCACCTCGGACGATATCGAGCCACCTACTGAGATCACAAACCCCAAGTTGCGAAAGAAGATAAAGGCTTCAGGCGAGGGAGCCACGTCGAGCGGAGCTGAGGGAGGAGACGAGACCGAAGGAGGCGATGCAGAGGAGGATCCCGACGCGACAATGGCCGACCGCTTAGAATCAGGAGTCACTGTCAACTCGTCAACTCAGAGCGTGGATACCCGATACATCTTCTTGGGAGATTTTGTGGATCGAGGATACTTCAGTTTGGAGACCTTTACATTACTAATGTGTCTCAAGGCCAAGTAAGCCTCTTGCGACGTGCTTGCTACCTTCCGTTGCTGACTGTCTCGAACAGATATCCAGACCGGATAGTACTTGTTCGCGGTAATCACGAATCGCGACAAATTACCCAGGTCTACGGATTCTACGAGGAATGCCAGCAAAAGTACGGCAATGCTTCGGTCTGGAAAGCCTGCTGTCATGTGTTTGACTTCCTTGTCCTCGCTGCCATCATCGACGGCGAGATTCTCTGTGTACACGGAGGCCTGAGCCCCGAGATCCGTACCATTGATCAGATCCGGGTGGTTGCCCGAGCGCAAGAGATTCCTCACGAGGGCGCGTTCTGTGACTTGGTATGGTCAGATCCTGAAGACGTCGAAACGTGGGCCGTCAGTCCTCGCGGCGCTGGGTGGCTGTTTGGAGACAAGGTGGCAACCGAGTTTAATCATGTCAACGGTTTGAAATTGATTGCACGAGCGCACCAGCTTGTCAACGAGGGTTACAAGGTATGTCTTTCTTTCCAAGAAGACTGAATTCTGCTAACTATAGACAGTATCACTTCCCAGAGAACTCAGTAGTGACTGTCTGGTCAGCGCCTAACTACTGTTACCGCTGCGGCAACGTCGCTTCGATCATGGCGGTGGACAAGGATTTAAACCCCAAATTTAGCATCTTTTCGGCTGTTCCTGACGATCAGAGACATGTTCCGGCAAACCGGAGGGGACCTGGCGATTACTTTTTGTGATGAGGGATGGTATACGTATAACGGGCTTAATGTCATGGTGTTGCATGTAGAATAGCATAGGGTCAAGATACCCATGGACTTGAGGTGACTTGGTATGAATGGCTGGTTTTTCTGGGTAGAGTCTTATTTCGAACTATTGAGCACATCAAAATCAAACTCTCTTGGCTTAAAATGTGATAAAATCAATGTTGGGAGGTCGAAACTCCGACAAAACTTGACCTTATACGTGTAACGTTAGGTATAGAGAGCGATTGAATGGGCAAGCTGACCCTAAATTTGGATCCTGTACTGTAGTCAGGTTTTATTTAGATTCACCTCCACAACCAAAATGGCTAAATCAAAGGCCGTCAAAGGAAACCCAATCCAAATCGCCATCCGTAAGTGGACAGACGCGATAGCATCTAAGAGCACAGAAACAGATCCAGCATGGCAAGTTGAGCTATTGAGCAGTGCGCCGAAGCGCTATACGATATACGAGCCCATGGCCCTGCTACCCACCGGAAGCTTCACCAATATGCCATGGACTACCACCCTCGAGAATGTCGCGAATGATACGCGTGATCAGCTTTGGTGCCTAATACTCAGCGAGCTGTCAAGACAGTCGAAGGAGACTTTGACGCACCTGGCTGTGAACGAGGGTATTCCGCTGCACCAGGAGGGGCAGGATACGGATGAGAATGTGCTTAGGAGCCCCAGTGGACTTCGAACTCTTTACGGAGACTATGGACCTCCAGATATCTCCAGAGGAGGGCCCCATGAGGCAGATTTTGACGAGACACTTTGGGTTTCAACCAAGCAGAATGGCATCCACCAAACATGGGCACCGAGATGGACAATGTTTAGTCGAGGAAATGTCAAGGAAAAGGCAAGACTGCTGAACATGGGGAGCAAATCACAGAATGGAAATGATGATTCTTGGGCGGTTGATCTCTATGCGGGTATCGGGTATTTCGTTTTCTCCTATGCCCGCCTTGGAATGAGAGTCCTCTGTTGGGAGATCAACCCTTGGAGCGTCGAAGGTTTACGGCGCGGCGCCGAAGCAAATCGATGGAGCGTACGGATCGTCCAGGGCGATGACTTGAGTCTCCCCAGTGAAGATGTACTCAGCAGAGGAGAACAGATTGTTGTATTCCTGGAGAGCAACGAGGAAGCGCTAGGAAGGGTTCGGTCTCTACAAGCTGCTGGCATCGCACAGGAGATCCAACATATCAACTGCGGCTTCTTGCCAACGAGTGAACCAACGTGGAGACACACATGGGAAATGTCTGCGCTGTCTAGTCAGGCATGGCTGCATCTCCACGAGAACGTGGGTGTCAACGACACCGAGTCGAGGAAGCAGGAGATACAGCGGAGGTTCGACAACTGGAGCGAGGGCACAGGGCGAGCGGCGACAGCAGAGCATGTTGAGCTGGTCAAGACGTTTGCGCCTGGTGTATGGCACTGTGTCTTTGATGTTCATGTTTACAACATCTAACTGTATCGTGTATCTGAAAAAAAAAAGCTCCAACATGCAAGCATTCCTCATGATATCATACGCCCCTGTCCCACGACCCCGCTGCTCCCGCCATAGTAAAGTACATTTCGTCTACATCGTCTACATGCTTTATCATTGTCTCCGGAACTTCTGGGGGATGTTGGTCTCGACAATGGAAAGCTTCTGCATGGCCTCGAGCCGCTCCTCGGCGTCCTCCATCTCGTCATGCTTCTTGAAGTGCTCAATGTCCTCGGGATGTGTCAGATCCTCGAGCTTGGTGTTCTCGTCGTGGTACTTTTCCCAGTGATGGATCTCGTACTCGTACTCGTCGTCGCCGTGGTGTCCCGGGCCAGTGTTCAGGTCGGGCAGTGTCTTGCCTGAAGCGACAAAGTCCATCCACTCCTGACGACTGATGGAAGAATCACCATCCTTGTCGAGCAGGCCCAGTAGGATATCGCGAACCTCTTCCTTTCGCTTCTCATCCATGCCCTTATTCGAATCGTCCATGAGACCGTAGGTGCGCATCAGCTCCGAGGCCTGCCACCAGCCGTCGCCGTTGTAGTCGTGAAGGGTGAAGAACGAGTCGGCATCCCAGCCTTGGACATGGTGCTCCTCTGCAGAAAACAAGGTCAGGGCTCGTTCTATCACATTGAAAAGGAGAACATACCGGCCATATGCTTGGTCATCCAGTCAGCATTGGCATCGACCTCAGGTTTCTGAGAGTGAGCGCCGCCGTGGGCAGCGGCAGAGGTCGCAAAAGCGACGCTGAACAAGACACTTGCGCGCATTGTCGAATATAGCTGGCGCGTCCAATACGGAAGAATAGTGAAGGGTTGAGAGTAAGCACAGGGAGAAGCAATGCGGGTTCTAAAGCAATTGACTGCTGGACAAGTAACTTGTGAAGTTAGACAAGACGTGGTTTAAAGGAGTTCTTGGCCTGGCGACCCCGGGTGAGTGGCCACCTACTGCCGTACCTAAGTTAACTATGTTTCTTAGTTGATGGCCCGGGCCATGTGGAGGTTGTCAAGGGGGGACATGGCTGCCCGTAGCTTGGCGGGGGAACCACTGAAAGCTTACTCCGTACCTAGCCCAAGCTTCTTTACAGGCGATGATGGGGGGCGTTGGGCGACGCCTGCATCCTACTGGAATTCGAACCTGGACGACTTGGGCTAGACCCTTGATGAGGCATGAAGAATGAACTTTGTTAACGGGGAAAATGTACCTGGGAGTTATTTCGTTAGGTTAGTTACTCGGCAGATGCTTTAGAATAATTTCAAAACTTCACTGCTAATCTCGCTGCTTTCGAAATGAAATACCCTGTCTGTGCCTTGTCGTCGGTTGCTAATGATCGACGAGCTCATTTGGTGGGTCAGATTAGATGCTCGGCAAAGCTCGTGACCTGGCGTCAGGAACAATTTTGGCGGTACGCGTCTCCAAGTTGGACCGCGTCTCAACCTCAAATTTGGACCATTCACTCTAGGAACGACATCAGAGTTTTTGCGAGCCCAACACCGCCGCAATGAGTCGTCAAATGGAACAGGCGTTGCTTTCATTGATGCCAACATACGGCTCAGACCTGCCTCCTACTCTCTTAGAACTTGCAGCTTCATTGCTCGCCCAGTCCCGGCATCGCGCAAGCACCCTCAAGGCCGAGGAGGAGATCTCTAGGCTTTATGCGTGTGCCAATATCGCCTGCGATCGGTATGCACTCCAAAGATTGCTGACTCGATGGAGCTGACAGCAACAGATTGAAAATTACTCTTGATCTGCCACCGATCGAACCACGGCCACCTATTCCTCCGCGTATCTACAAGCGCCTCTATGCTCATCTGGACAACATTCTTCCCAGCAATGCTTCAACCCCTAGCCGAAGCGCATCAGGTCGAGTGAGGACACCGAGTTCAAGGTTTCGGGACGTCGGTAGCTCGCCAGCATCAGGGTCACGGCCGATGCCCTCGCGTGGGACGCCTACCAAGGATCAGAGTCTTGCCCAATTTCGGACACCTTCAAAGGCTGAAGCCGGCACGCCCACAAAGTCCACTGGAAAGAAGCAAGCATTTTCGTCAGAATATGTTCTTCATCCATGGATCAAACCTACCACTCGTTTCTTATGCCAAGAAACGGATCACAAGAAGCTTGCCCCTACCATTCTGGCAGGTATGGAAACGATCGTGACTCCAGAAGGCCGCAGAACAGAAGATGAATGGGTGTTGCAAAACGTCACTGCCTTGTTTGCCGCTATCTACTTTTTCGTCACCATGCGAGTTAGAGTCCTCGCATCAGGGGAAGCCATCGACCGAGAAGGATATGTTCCACTGCGAAAAGACATTCTGGCCCTACTTGCTCGAGCACGCAATGAGGTCACCGTAAGGGGCCTGGATGAAGAGGACGCTTGGGATGGATGGAGCAACCTCAAAACGAAGGAATTCGATGACGCTGTCGCTCGTATCAACGAACGGGCATGGCTCACTGGCGATTGGTATCAGGGAATTACGGACGTCGTCAAACTAACACAGCGAGCCCAGTTTGATAATGTCGAGATGCTGGATGAGGAGACCTTACCCAAGATGCAGGTCAAAAAGGCAGACACCATGTTTCAAGAAAAGTACGACTTTCTCAGCGAAGCCAAGCGTACAGACTACGTGCATTGGAAAGAAGACATGCTCGCTAAAATTGCTCTATTGACGACAGCTGGAGCTGCCATGGAGGTAGATACATAATGAAGGGCGCAAGTCCTGCTTTTCGGCCACATGAATTATACAAATATCGAGCATCCCCCTTCTATCTTCAAAGTGGTAGATCCACCACATAACTTTTCAGACTACAGTCCTTTACTGAGCACCCCGGATCTTGGTCTGGAAACCAGAGTTGGGGGCACCAGTGGCCTGGCTGTTGCCGCCGAAGGCAACGCCAGGAGTAGCGACAAACGTGGGGATGCTGCCCGGGGCGTTGCCAGGAGCACTGGCCTGATCATCACCACCGTCGTTGCCGAAACCGCTTCCAGGAGTAGCGACGAAGGTGGGAATACTTCCTCCGGGAGCAGTACCCTCGCCGTTACCAAAGCCGCTGCCAGGGGCAGGGGTGAACGTGGGAGCGGGAGCATCAGTAGCACCCCCGTTGCCGCCAGGGAAACCGCCGAAGCCGCCGCCAGGAGTCTGAACAGGTGTCTCCTCAGAGTTACCGTCGTTGATGGGGAAGTTTTCGAAGCCGCTACCGGGAGTCTGGATGGGTGCATCTGCGCCTTCGGAGGAGCCACCAAATCCAGGGAAACCGGGGAAGCCGCCAGAGCCGCCGCCGGGAGTCTGAGCAGGGGCATCCTCTGACTCGTCGTCATCTCCGCCGCCAAAGAAGTTGCCGAAGTCAAAACCGCGGGGGGTCGGGACAGCAGTGGGCGCGGGAGCGTCGCCGTTGTTGCCTCCAGGGAAGCCGCCGAAACCACCACCAGGAGTTTGAGCAGGGACTTCCTCAGAGTTACCCTTTCCGCCACCGAAGAAGCCGCCGAAGAAGCCACCGGGAGTCTGAGCAGGGGCATCCTCTGACTCGTCGTCGTCTCCGCCGCCGAAGAAGCTACCGAAGTCGAATGCGCGCGGGGTTGGGACGGCTGTGGGCACCGGGGCATTGGTGGCGTCGCCGTTGCCTCCAGGGAAGCCGCCGAAGCCGCCACCGGGGGTTTGAATCGGGCCGCCCACGCTCTCAGAGGAGTCGCCCTTACCACCCTGACCACCACCGAAAGGAAGGTTGGGAAAGCCGGTCGGTAGACCGGTCGGGAAACCACCAGGGAAGCCGGTGGGAGCACCAGTTGGGAAACCACCAGGGAAACCACCAGGAGTGCCGGGGAACCCACCGGGGAAGTCGCCCTTACGACCTCCCTTACCGTGACCGTGGCCGTGACCGGAGCCTGGAGTAGCAACGGGAGCCTCGCTCTGGCCTGGTGTTCCGAACTGGGGGAGTGCCATGGCCTGAGAGGAAAAGGCCAAGGCCAAAGTGACAAAGGACAGGACAGCCATTGTGAATGAAGAGTGAAGATAAAACTTGAAAAGTTGAAAAGGAGGAAAGAACGTATAAGAGACGAATCACAGATGCCTGCAGCTGGATGTCTAGTGCTGAAAGAAGAGACCGGGTGAAGGAGGGTGATGAAGTGAGTGTTGAAACTCGTTCAAACATCGAGAGCAACCGCCATTTATATCAAAATGGATCAAACCGTCGCTATAGGGGAGCAACGTTTCTCTACTGGAATCCCTGCTCCGTCAGTCGGAGCCACCAGGGAAGGCTATGTGTTGACGACAGCAAACGCCAGTGAAAACAGCTCCTGATGGTTTCACTCTCAAGTCTCCGACAATATGGAGCCGGGGCTCGATCCATCCAGATGTGCCGACGTCGTCCGCACCTATGGGCCCCTGGCGATCAATACCAGGGTCCACTTGCATCTATGGGGTACTTGGCGGAAGATCCAGTGGACTAGGCCTGAGAAAACCCCCGATGCCCCCCGTGTTAAACATGCCCTAGTTTCGGTTTGAAAGATGTCAATGTGGGCTGTGGTCGGCAGTGGTCGAGATAATCCCCGGTAACAAAATAAATGGGCCGTCTGATTTCTAGGTGTGACATGGCTCGTTCTTTTTCTTACCAACCCTCAAGGGAGCCCTCGGCATGTGGGATGGATGACGCGGCTGGTGTTTATGAGGGAACGTCTTTGTCAGGTGTTTCTGTGTCTGCTACGACGCTATGGAGTCAATCGCGATGGTCTCGGTCGTTGGGCGTTTCAGGATCCAGGGGATGAATTCCTGGTTGCTCGACAATTCAGGACAGGGTTCGATCTGGTGTTTCGAATCTCCGGCCAAGCCTAGTCCAAACCGGTCCCAGTTTTTCTTAACGGACATGTTAACGGTAAACTTAATATATTGAAGGAAAACTCGACGTCGTTTGTGGATATTCGCAATCGATGGTGTGACTGCGACATCCTTGAGGAAACAACTCCGTGGATCTGCATGTCTATGGAGCCGCTGCTTAACCCAACTTGCCTGGGACAAAGGGATGTCCCGCACTCAAGCCTCCGTCAACTGCCCAGGCTTGGCCGTTGACATAGCTACTCTCATCACTACCCAAGAAGAGGGCAACCCGGGCAATCTCATCTGCGTGACCTCCTCTCCTGGTAGGGTTCAGCTGCCCGATCTTCTTCTCACTGCCTCTAGCCCTCGCCGCCTTGTAGACGGTCTCCGTCATTCCCGTCTCGATGAGTCCGGGGCAGATGGCATTGATGCGCACGCCTGTCCCCGCGAGCTGGAACGATATCGTCTGCGCAAGGGACACTACCGCAGCCTTGGAGGCGGAGTAGGGGGTAGAGCCGGCGTTGGAGCGGATGCCGGCGACGGACGCCGTACCAATGATGCTGCCTCGGGCCTCTGGCTTCTCGGCACACGTCTTCATCATGGCCGGTGCCGCATACTTGGCAGCCAGGAAGACGCTGGAAGGGTTCATTAAGCGGATGCCCTTGGGGTGGGGGTCAGGATTAGGAGGAAGACGCACCTCAGCGTATTTGTCTTGAGGATTGACATGAACTCGTCATGACGGAAATCAGAGAACAGGGTAGTTCGTCCGACGATACCAGCGTTAGCAAAGAAGACGTCTAAGCGACCATGGCGCTCAATGGCATCATCGACGACTTCTTTCACCTTTGTCTCATCCGCGGCATCGAAGCGGCGCGTATGAACCTCCACGTCTGGAAACGCGGCGTTAATCTCCTGCTTGTGAGTGTCTAGATGTGTATCATCAAAGTCGCAAAGATACAGGGCGCGGGCTCCGCTCTCGGCATATTGATGAGCTGTGGCACGGCCGATTCCCAGGGGCGAGTTGGCGCCTACAGGATACAAGTTAGAATGAAGCGACGGGCTCGTAGACCTGATTCAAGTACCGGTGATGATGACGACCTTGCCCTCGACGCGGAGTTTACTGGATCCTGGGGCGACCTTGTCGATGGGAGGGAGCAGCTGCTTGCCAATAGCCTCGATACGCTTCTGAGCCTTGTCCGACATGCTGCGGCGATATTTACACGATATGACACTGTTCAGTTGAGAAAGAAGCAACAATACGAGGAATGATGAGGGTTTCGTGCTGAGTCGCTCATGATCACCCCCGACGATTGGCTTTTGATATGTCCCTGGCTGAGGCCTTCCCCGGCAAATGTGGAGTAGCGGAGAGGGGCCGCCCCCGGAGCCGAGGCTCGGCGAGTTGGAGGAAGCTTGCTCCGACGTCACGTGGATTCATTCCTCTTGATGAATTTGTGACAAACGTCTGAACCAACTTGGTCTCTTGCACTCTCTCTATCAATTCCTATTTCCAAGTCCTTCTGCCATGTTGATCACATCATGAGTGCAGAGCTGCCTGTTTGCGCACGACCCCTCTCTCATATCCATGCTCGCATGACTGCATGAGATCGAGCCGGCAGCAGCTGTTCCGTGCCGAACTGTTTGCTCTTCAAGTACTCGGTGATTGCGCAAGACAAGTATCCTATCCTAGCTCCCGGGCATGTTCGTCGCAAGGCCTCGGCGAGGCTAATGCACGACGGGCCGTGATTCTTGGGGCTTCGTATCGGTCCTTTGAGCGCGTCGTGACACCTCTCGAGGAGATGATTCCTGTTACGGAAGCGGAACTGAGTTGTGCGATCCGTCATCTCGGAGATGATGAACACTTCTATAGTCAAGGACAAAGGGAGGCCAAGGGCGCATTGTATGGCTCTTCGGAGCAATCTTGATTTATGTGTGATGTGACGAACGACCTTTGGCCTATCACAGAGTGAAAATTAGGTGACAAGCAGCGACGACAAGAATGATCGAATGGTTTCCTCTTTGCTCTCTTGCTCTCTTCGATTACACAATCATTCTGGGTGGGCTGTTCCAGGGCGTGACGTCGACGATGGCCATCAGCTCAGCTCAGCTCAGCTGGCTCAATAATTCGCATGAGAAACCAGTGGTTCGTGGCCTCAGACCAGGGTGTTGATGATATTTCTGGTCAATCAAAGGGGATCTATCTATCTTGGATTACAAGCTGCGCAACCATGGTCAATAGTTCTCCGGAAGCTGTTGGTTCCGGCTGGGCTCTCTCACAGATTCCCAACCTCATCTAAAGATGCGACCAATCCATGCTACGAAGAGGTCCGTTACCTCTCTAGCAGAGTTCTATTTGGGGAGCGTTCAGACTCGATGCTCGAGGATGATTCCACGTGAATCCTACGGAATCCTGCGGTGAAAGGTCGATGGCGTTCATCCCTTGTCGACCCCTGGCGCAGAGGCGTGTTGTGTTACACGGCTCTCTCAGGCGGGATGTCAACCATCAGTATCCGCAGCAATGCGTGATACGCGCGCTGCAGAGCATCACCCATGGTTGTCACGATGCTGGACGACATGAACTAGCTGTGGCCGTGTCAGCCTCAGCGTTGGCTGTTATGCGTCTTGATGCACCTATCTTGCTTCATCACCAGGCTGGCCGTCAGAAGGTGTCTCGTCTCAACTGCAACGCGCACTGCAGGTCTTTTGCAAGGCACTTGTCTCTGAGGCCGCCAGCGCATCGAGTCGGGGTAGCAACAACAAACGGAGGCAGGTCGAGACAAGAGCTGCACGATACCGCGCCTTGTTGGTTGCTGCAAACAGTGATATCAGATCAGATCAGGGTCCATACAATAACCAACACCCGGAAGCATACAGTACAAACGGCTGGAAGCCAGCGCCACTGTCGAGACGACGAATGAGGCTCCATGACGATCAAACAGATCCACGTCGGGTCAGCAAGATTTGCCGACAAGCTGCACAGCAGATGGCTCAAAGTCCCTTGCAGCCCTAAGAATTGCGCTGAGCACTTGTTCGCGAAAGGGATCTTGCTATTGGTTACCGGACTGCAAGACCCTGGTCGACTGCTCGCTTGGCCTGCCAAACAATGGCCATCGCAGTCTCTGGGCTGCGACACAACGAGAAAGCCTTTGTTGAGCATGGCCATCGCACAAGGGTCGGTCCATGTGGTTTGCGGGCAGATATCACTCTGCCAGCTTCGGAGGACGGGCTTTTAGTTATGCGGTCATTGATATCATCCTCGATATATCAATCAACAAGCCCGATTGCACCAAACGATGTCGGCGGCCTCAAAGGCAACTTGTTGCTCTCCTGCTGCAGCCACTCGGGGTCTGCACTGGACGGCCTATTCCACTCACAGCCATGGCATAACCATGGGCATCTGCGTCTCGCTGGAAGGTTCATGGAAACAGGGAAAACAGCCCTGCTACCTACAGCACAATGGAACAGCCCATACGAGGTTATTCTCGTCGGACGCGGGTAGCCGCAGAGGAGTCGTGTAACGTCTTGGGCCGGTGGCCACGGACACACCAGCCTGATCTTGCCCATGCTGCCGGTCCTGCCGTGAGAACTATCACCGCTTGTGCCCCTCGTGCCTCTGGTGCGTCTGGCAGCGCAGCGTCGTTGGTACAGATGGGAGAGCATCTGGCGTCAAACGTGGAACTGCGGGCGAGGGGCCGTTTATGAAAACGCAGCCTCAAGTATTCCCCTTGTCCCGTTTGATGCCTCTGCTCTCCCCTTTTACTGCTCCTCGCTCCCGTTTGTTGTCGTTGCTCAGTCCCGGTTCTCGTTCCCGTCGTTTCGAGTTGCCGACTCATATCTGGCCGAACCCTCCGCAGTGCTCCTTCGGAGAGCATGTCCGGCAATACACGCCCAGCCTCTTTATCCTCTTCTCGGTTCGAATTTGTTCACCATGGCGCATCAAGGGTCGAGCCCATCCCTCAAGAGAGCCTGCAGGAGCCATGGCTGGGGCTTCATTGCGCCCAACGTCGAGGATCCGCCACAATGCATCAGCATGTGCAGAGAGAGGTTCTTGCGAGAGCTGTTTCCCAAGGATGAGACATTTGAGCGAGTGTGCGAGGCACTCGGGGACCAAGACCACATGGACAGGGAACAACCCTTCCGGACGCTCTATTGCTGCGACTCGCAACTCTGTGGCGTGGATAACCTCGGAGAGGGTGGCAAAGACCGTACGTCGCCATGTTCCACCTTGAGACTGTGAAGTTATTGACGGGTTTGTTGATAGCAAATTTGAACTGGCTCATCAATGCCTGTCAGGAGTGAGAGCCCTCTTATTCCAAGGTTGCAAAGTGTGCTGGAGGCTAAGTGGTTCGCAGCATCGGCTATCACTCGATAGTAGACCCGGGTCCTCCAAAGGCAGATTATATTTGTAGCTCGGAGTCGATAACTGGAGAAGACGCTCGCTGTCAAAAAGCCCAGGAAGTAGTCAGTGCTGAGGATGAGACGACTGAGAGCGCATCAACAAGGTCAGAAGCAACTACAGCAGAGGTTACAACTTCGGAGGCTTCAACAACAGTCCCGATTCAGAGTTCCATGCCAGACACAACATACTCAACAAGCAGCGACCCTTCACTTGCTGCCAGTCTGGACCCCTCTAACAGAGGAGACGACAGTAGAGATACCCAAGGACTACCTCTGGGCGTAAAAGTTGCCATTGTTGTTGTCGTCGTCGTCATCTTGATGATGATGGCTGCGCTTGTCTTTTGCCTCTTGCGACGAAGGAGGTCTCGCGGAAGCGACATCCGCAGACATATCAAGCATCCGACATCGCCGCCTCCTGCAGACTCACCTACGCCCCTCGTCTCCCCGACCATCTCACACACCGACGCGGATGGCGTGCCCCTGACGCCGCCAGCGCGGCTACGAGAGCGTAAGTTCCTCCCCACGCTGAGCGAGCAGAACCCGCATGGCTTCCCGGCATCTCCCCTCTGCTCGCCTACGAGTAACATCATGTCGCCGAGGCACGAGAGGACGCCAAGGATCTACAGCGCGCCGGCTGTACCCATGATAGTCATGACAGCCCCTGAGGGAGGGTACGCGAGCCAGCACGGCCGCTCGCCCAGCGGCGTCGTGACTCCCCCGGCTTCCGCCCAGAGATGGCCCTTTGAGAGCAGCAACGGTTCCCCGCCACGACCTCTCCGATCTCGAGACGGGCCCTTCAAGCTGGCCAACCTCGTCAGCCCTGGGCCGCCGCCGACCAGGGCGCTTCCGTCTACACCTCCTAACCGGCCTTGTTCGCCTACAAGGCTACTGTCTAGCCCACCACGTAAGGGAATCTCAAATACTCAGAACAGCACGCCAGACGTTGCGCTCAGCTGCGGGGGGACCCAAAGCGGCGTTGCGATGCCGTCTCCCGTCATGCGGAGGGACTCGAATAGCCCTGTTATGGGTGAGATGGACTTGGAGCGATTGGGGGGGAGGTATTAGCAACGATGAGAAGTTATATGTGCGCTTTCAGTGTGCTTGATGAAACGGTAGGAAATGGAGTTGTGGGAGAAAAGTTCAGTCTTCAGTATCATGACGGTGACGACGAGTGAGTACACGACATGATGAGGCGTCATGGCTCGGTCCGTGTATAGTATTGATATGCTTTTGTCTAGCTAGTTTACTGTATACTTGACACCTGGGCTTACAGTGTGTCATGTCTCTAAATATCTAACTAGACTAGTCTATATATTGCACATGTAGTAGTCCCTCGTCTTAGATGCCGAGCTCCTTCAGCGTCTGGACAAGATCTACCAAGCTCTTCTCCAGGCTAATCCACTCGATTCCTACAATCTTGTTGGTCTCATCGTTGTTGAAACCAAAGAACTGGTCCTTGGGCGGGAGCTCGCCACCGGCTACCTCAGGCCCGGGTAGCTGAGGGGCAAACTCGGGGAACTTGTTGCGAACAATAGAGACAAAGTCGCGGTGCGTGAACCATCCAGCAGTCGCAAATAACCTCTTCCCGCCGGCGCTGGGCTCCTCGAGGCCGCGGACGTGCGCGCGAGCGGCGTCCCGCACGTCGACCCATAGGGGCACCGGCAAGGACGAAGGAATGCTCTCCTTCCAGCCGCCGCGCAGTAGCTTGACGACGCGCTCGTTGGAGGTGTTGATGCTGTCGATGGTGGCGAGGTGCTTGAAGACGGGCCCGAGGACGAGCGGCGGGCAGACGGTGACGAGGTCGAACGAGGGCTTCTTCTCGGCGACAAAGTCCCAGGCGGCGCGCTCGGCGAGGGTCTTTGACGCGCGGTAGGCGGTTACGTGGGAGCGGCTGATGTCGTCAATGGTTACCGGGTTCCACGACTTCTCGGAGAAGATTGTTGATGGATCCGTGAACTTGTCCTCGTCGAGGATGGAGGCGAAGGACGATGTGATGACCACGCGCTTGACTGAGGGTGCTGAGGCGTGGAGTGCTTTGAGGATGCCGGTTGTGCCGATGAGGGCTGGGTCGACGAGATCCTTCTTGGCGTCGGCTGTATCTCGTAAGTGACTATACGATGGCATTATACGAGAGGAACTCACTGATGTTGTAATGGAAGGGGCTGGCGGTGTGCAAGACAGCCTCCAGTCCAGGCGTCTTGACTACCTCGTCGAAAGCATCCGGCTGAGCAATATCAGGGACAATGGCAACTTCTAGCTTGCCGTCCTTGGCCTTTTCCGGAAAGGCACCACGGAGCTTCTGGGCCTTGCTCTCGGAGCGGACGGTGGTGACGACGGTATAGTCCTTTTCGAGCAGCTGCTCGAGGAGATGGGCTATGTGAGTATCAGCAATTGCCACATACAATAGATGCTCGGTTATGATGTACCGGCGATAAAGCCCGAGCCACCTGTGCTGTAACGTTAGATCTCATCTCATCGATTCCCTCATGGATAACGTTGGGGAGGGAACTCACCTGTGAGGAGAACCTTGGTCATGATTGGTGATGATGAAGCTGGTGATGATGGAGCTGGTCTTGAGCTGAGTATGCCTGTATATCAGGTTCAGAGATGAGTTGAATCATAGAAGTCTCCTTCCCTTTTTATGTCGACAAAGCTGGGGGGAGGGAAGGGGGTTAATAAGCAGTTGCATCGCATCAATACTTGCCCCGCATTCGTCATTTTGGGGGTTTGTCGATATCATGC